>JAYMTO010000612.1:0-11441 GCA_036898065.1 California macrophylla | reverse complement strand
TCACGTTATAAAATTAAGTTTCAAATTTATCATATTACAATATAATAATCTTTAATTAAAATAATCTAATAAGACGCGTGCTCCTCAAGCGAATTTAATTTTTTATTATTGTCAAACTATCGCTCCATAGTTTAGCGATGTAGCATGATGAGTTTGAAACTCAATCGTTGTAATGTAATTTAAGTGTAAAATCGACCGATGTATCATGTAATTACTCTCATTTGTTAATAATATTTATACAAAATCACGTATTCTAAAAATGCCCTTCTAAAATATTGATGTGTTCGAATTCATTTCTAACAAATTGTTGTATCGATTTAAAATGTTAGATTAATGAAATCGAATAGGTATTATAAAAATTTACATTTAAATTGATTTTTATAACATTGTGTTAATTACATAAAGCAGCAAGTGCTGGACCAAAAAAATTTCGACAAACAAACAAAAATCTTGTCATTGTGTAATAATACTTCAAAAACAACCAGAGAAAAATATGAAGAAACTAATGTTTAATTTAATGCTATAATCTTTGTTAACCAAAAGATTAAAAGAAAAATACATGTCCTTTGTTTGCCCTTTCATGCCCATATATACATATACATCTAAAATTAGTGTTGAGCAAAAGGATATACAATATCCTCCATAGGTTACTCTGTCTAATTCGAACTTGCATCTTCTAAAGCTGTGTATTGTGTTGATCATTCTGACCTGGTGGACAAGACGGAGCGGATGATGAACTTGAGGATGTCAAGAGGGATGTAGGTGACAAGGGTGAAGCCCCATATCACTCCAGCCCATCCCCACCCGATCCCTTGAATATAAGCAAAGTTCCAGCTTGCGTACACAGTAATGAAGGTGGCCAGCTGAATACAACACCATAAGTTGATGACAATGTACTTTACCACATTTAATTAATGACAATGTACTTTACTGACCAGTTGAGCTGTGAGGAAGGCGCCGAAAAGCATGGTACCTGGGCGCTCCAGGAAGGACCAACCTTGGGACCTGGTTACGAATATCAGTGCCTGACTTACGATGCTAACTTGGAGGTATAGAGCTGCCGTGAGCTCTTCTTCACTGCCACTTATCACCCTCACGCCAAAAGTGTTCTACACATTAACATTACAATGGAAAAATAATGTTAGTTTTTATTGAGAAGATCCACATTATATGAAATATCAACATCTGATACTATGCTAAAACTCGGTCCACGGATTTCACTTACAGAAAAGAAATCGGATTGGGCAAGCCAAAAGAAGAGGGCTGATACGAGGGCCATGTAGGTTCCAAGGACAACTCCGGTGGCAAAGATTTCATCAAGCTTCCACGAGTCGGGTAAAGGGGAAGGCTTGACATTATCAGTAGAGATGGTCATGATGGTGCCATCGTTCAGGACAGCAATGACGAGAACCATAAAAGGCGAGAAGTTGAATCTCCAAATAAGAGCAAGGAGCATGAAGCCGAGCACGATACGAATCGTGATGGACACTGCATAGATGGTGTAGTTCTTCATCCTCTGGAAGATTTCTCTGCTCGTTAACACGGCGCTCACAATCACACTCAGCCCCGGCTCCGTCAACACAATGTCTGATGCGCTCCTGGCCGCATCTGTCGCATCGGCCACTGCAATTCCAATGTCAGCCTTTTTGAGTGCAGGCGCGTCGTTAACACCATCTCCGGTCATTCCAACTATGTGATTCCTATCTTGCAACCTCTTGACAATCTCGTACTTGTGCTCTACATCATGGTTTGTATGTCATTTTAAGGTTGTAGTTGAATCAATAAAATAATTACTCTTGCTTTGTAGTTTCATTACCTGGGAAGACACCGGCAAAGCCGTCGGCCTTCTCGATGAGATCATCAATAGAAATGGAGGAAGTGGACTCATCCCCGTCTTGGCCGAGCAGGGAGGTTGAGGGGTACATGTTGGTGCCCATGCCAAGCCTCCGTCCAGTCTCTATGCCGATGGCAAGTTGGTCTCCAGTGATCATCTTAACATTGACGCCCAATTCAATGGCTCGACGAATTGTTTCTGCACTGTCATGCCTTGGAGGATCAAAGAGAGGCAAGAGACCCACAAACACCCATGGATCTCCGGGAGAGTCCTTGTTCTTTTCTGGAATAGACTAATTACAAAAGCAACAAAAAAGTCAATTTGACTTACTAGACCTCATAAGATCAAAACTTACATGTGACCCCTGACATTACTCACTCCCTCACCTGATGAGCTACTGCGAGTGATCGGAGACCGCGACTTGCAAAATTGTCAATGACAGAAAGAGCCCTCTTCTTTTCGTCTCCCTTGAGGTGACAAAGTTCAATAATCTGCTCAGAAGCACCCTTACTGCTCCTGAACCAATTGTCGTTACTATCATAATAAGTAATGGCAGTACGCTTCTCCACTGGGTTGAAAGGCAAGAAATGCAACTCAGTAATCCCAGCTCTGGCTTGCTTGGGATTATTCAGCATCCCCACCATGGAAGCATCTATGGCATCCTGGTTTTCAACCCTGGAAGCCCTAGCGGCATGCAGCAAAAGGGTGTCCCTATCCATGCCACTTGCAAACACCTACAATACCCATTTTTGAATTATATAGGACACAACAACCTTAATTTGCTCTTGCTCACATAATTCAGGTACACAAACCTCAACTAGGTTCTTGTCCACTGTAAGCTTGTTGAGGGTCAGAGTTCCGGTTTTGTCACTGCACAGCACATCCATCCCAGCCATCTCTTCAATGGCTGTCATTCTCTTTGTGATAGCACCTTGCTTGGACAGACTGTGAGACCCAATGGCCATAGTCACAGATAAAACTGTCGGCATGGCGATTGGGATACCTCCTATGAGAAGCACCAACAAGTTATCGATGCCATCTCTGTAAGGCACTCCCTGGATTGGGAACATCACCACTATCTCAATCGCCACTCCCACCCCAATCGAGCAGATACAGAAGTTACCAATAGATGTGAGCACCTAATTAACCCAAATCACCATTAGTCACATTTTAGCTTTAAAAGTGGAAGCTTGTATATGTGTAGTACCTGTTGGAAGTGACCAACGTTGTTGGTGCTGTGGACGAGGTGAGCAGCCTTGCCGAAGAAGGTATTGACACCGGTGGCAATAACCAAAACATCGATCTCGCCTTGCTTGCAGGTGGAGCCGGAGTAGACGGCTTCCCCGGAGTTTCTGGTCACCGGCAATGACTCGCCGGTGAGCGCAGACTGGTCAATCTTGAGAGCATCTCCTTCAAGAAGCCTCCCATCGGCGGGAACAATATCGCCAAGTTTAATGCTGATGATGTCTCCTGGTACCAAAATCTCCGCATCTTGCTCTCCCCACGTCCCATCCCTCAACACCTGCCACATAAAAAAGACTAGTTAATTTGTTCATCTTCTTAATTATGCATGATGATCATGTTTCACTTATACATACATACATACCTTGGTCTTGGGAGCGAGGCTGGCCATGAGAGCAGCGGCCGCATTGCCGGCGTTGTTTTCTTCAATGAAGCTGATAGTAGCGTTGAGGATAAGCAACACGGTAATACCAATAAAGTCGGGCCAGTCCGTAGGCTTGCCGCCGCCGTTGGCCAAGACTAAAGCCATGATCGCAGCAGCCTCCATGACCCAAGAAAGTGGGTTCCACATGAAACCTAGGAATTTCAGAACCTTGGACTCATCCTTCTCCTCCAGCTTGTTGGGCCCGAAGCTCTGCAACCTCTTTACTCCCTCGCCTGACGACAACCCCCTCGTGTTGCTTCTCAACACCTTAAACACTTCCTCCACCGGAATTTTTTCCTATGTCAAACAAACCATTCTTACTCTGCCAATAAATAATAAAGGTGACAATTTTGTTAATAATTATCTATACATACATACCAAATCGACATTCTTGCTCTGGATCTCCTCTAGGGAGACTGAGGCCATGATAAGACACCAAACCGAAGAAGATATGAATGAAAATTACAATTATAATTATAATACACAAACAAGAAAAATCTAATTTTGTATTGTTTTTCTAAGGAGAAATAAAATTAAAGTACAGGAACAAGAAGGAGACGCGGAGAACCGAAGGAGGGTCTCCTCTCTCCTTCTCAGCGTATATTTTGTTTAGAGCTAACTCTGTACTTTTTTTCTTTTTAATTTTTTTAAGAAGCGGCCTCTTCTTTTATGAACAATGGAGGATCAGCTGGGACTAATCGCAGGATTGGTTTTATATATTTTCCCAGAAGTCAGAAGAAGCCTAGAGTTTTCTGGGTCCTCTGCTATCTGATTCTAAGAGGACAACCGTGAGTACGAGGTATGTTTTGTACGAATCTTAACTGTCCAACGTTGTTGGTTGTCCGTGTTCATCGGTCACTTTGTGGCAACCCCATTTTCTAGGACCGTACAGTATGATACGTATTGTATTGGGCATGCGCGTATATAGCCCACTACAACTTCTTCTAAGAACCATCCAAACAGCCTCAAATTCAGCTTTCACCACACAATTCAGTTTTTAGTAAATCTGATGATAATTATAATATATTTTTCCAGTAATTCTTAATCAAATCTTTAACTTAATTATAATCTCACATATGTTTGAACCATGTCATTTGATCATATAATTATATTCATCTTACTCTTAATCAACTAAATATCAATCTTATCAATAAACAAAATTACCCTCAGTTCAGTAAAATTTGAAAATGTACTTGAGTTAGAACTTATTTGTCTTAAAAAGATAAAATAATTATGCTTGCAAAAAAATAATAATGAAATTGATTTTTTCTCTTCAAAGTCAAATAAAGGATGCTATAGAACAAATATAGTATGCTATAGAATAATAATGAAATCTCACACCTGTTTGGTCTAAGTCTTCAAAGAACAAACAAGAAAGTAAAGACAAAAATAGAACGGAAAACATGATTCTGTTTCTATATCAAATCCAAAAATTGACAATCCCAATCAGTTCTTTGTGTCCTAATCTCATATCTCTACATTTTCATAACTTGGAGGTCTAGGTAGCTTCCTCCTTCTATGCTTTCAGAAACTGAGACATAAGTTGGAAGATGAATAGCAGTGTTTGGTTCTCAAGAAAATTGAAGAGAAGAAATTTTCAGTCAGCCCGCAGAGTTGTAGTTTCATGAGCCCTCTTTGGTAAGCCTCTCCAATTTTTCTTCTTAATTCTTAACTTGTCATCTGTATTATCAGTTCATATGTTTCTGTTGAACCTGATAACATGGAATTTGGGGGAAAATCAAAATATGTGCTGTTCTCACATGCTTAGTTTAGTTCTGGTATTAGATTGTGTATATCTTATTTGAAAGCCACAGTAAAACTGGTTCCTTGAAAAATTTGACAATCAGTTTAGGGTTTAATGGAACTAATTGTTGAGTATTGACAGTGAGATGTCACCTAACCAGAACTGTGATCTTGAAAAGGGGCGGTATTGAAAATGTTTGGTGGGGAGTCGAATTATACATCGTTGTCAAGTCTTTTGACCTGGGCCATAGATAAGGACACGAACGTTTGATCATTTGGATACGAAAGCGTTGGTATTGGAAGTCTTAAATGGTAGCTCAAAAAGTAATAATTCTATTAGTTCTATTGTTTGATGTAGACATAAAGTGTTGGTGTCTCTTTCAACATTAGGCACTCTTTGTTTCTACATACTTCTCAAGTATGAGCCGTAGAAAACTAGTTACAAGGAGCCAAAAAGGTTCAGATAGTCCACTTCATGATGCAATTCTGTTTTGAGGTTTATACTGCCGATTTTGATTCCTCAACTAATCGAGTACAAAGGGTTTGGCGTGGGAGGAGATAGGGACGGGTCCCAGAAAACAGGTTCTAGAGGAGATATTTTAATTGTTATTTTCCTCAAGTGACGAGTCTATGGCATTTCTGGACAAATATTCATCCACAAGTTGGTATGGAAGTCCTTATACCAGATGATTTACAGACTTGCCATCTGCTATCAGTAGTTCCAGGCCATTAGCGGGATTCTTCCATGGCAGCATCCAGGAGTGTATCTGTGTTCTTATTCATCGCCTTTATTGATCTCGAGTTTCAGTGTTCCGAAGCAGGACATTGGATAAAAGCTGGTTATTGGTATGTTGATAGCGAGTCCCCAATCCCGGACATAAACTCTGCCTTGTTTACTCACCTTATTTGTGCTTTTGCAAACGTCAATTCTTCCAGCTACCAGCTCTCGATCTCTCCCTCTGGTGACCAATACTTCTCTAGCTTCAACAGCATCGTCAGGCGCAAGAACCCTTCTGTTCTTACACTTTTATCCATCTGGGGTGGGCAGGAGGTGACTTATCGATCAATTTTGGGCGAGAAACTGAACTCTTCAGTGCTTTCTGTTATGGCCAGCCAATCTTCCTACAGAAAGTCTTTCATCGAGTCTTCAATAAGAACAGCTAGGCTTTATGGTTTTGATGGGGTAGACTTATTTTGGCTTTATCCAAATACAGATTCAGACATGAAAACCTGGGAATTCTCTTGAGGGAGTGGCAAGAGGCTATGAGTTCTGAGCCTAGAAAGGCGAACGAGTCCAAATTGATACTGTCAATGGCTGCTCATTACTTGCCAACATTTGGGTTGGTGACTTACCCTATTGGCTCAATGGGCAGCAACTTGGACTGGGCACATGTCATGGCATATGACTACCATCTACCCGTAAAGGAGAACTTTACTGGAGCGCACGCCGCCTTGTTTGACCCAACGAGCAACGTGAGTACAGATTTTGGTATAAGGCAATGGATTGGTAAAGGGTTTCCAGCTGGGAAGTTGGTTTTGGGTCTCCCTTACCATGGCTATGCGTGGAAACTTGCAAAGCCCAAAGTTGATGCTATTGGCGCTCCAGGAAGGCTGGCCTTGACAAAAGACGGGTCTGTGAGCTACAAATACATCAAGTGGTACATCCGAAGTTATGGAGCTAGCACAGTGTACAATGCTAGTTATGTTGTGAACTACTGCACCGTAGGCTTGAACTGGATAGGTTTTGATGACGTGGAGGCTATCAGAGCAAAGGTTTCTTATGCCAAGGAGAAGAAGCTACTTGGCTACAACGTATTCATGGTCACGAATGATGACAATTGGGTGCTTTCCCGAGCTGCTGGTATGTAATGGTTTACTTCTTGAACTTTGTCCTTGGCATCATCATAGGATTGACAGGCAGTCATGTGAATCTATGTTTTTTGTTGAAATGTTCCTGATACTAATGTTAGATAAGCTGAACATCATGTCAAAGGATTTGTTTCATAACAATCACGATGCGTTCTAACTGATATGGCTGTATTCACAGCACAAGAGGAAGGGAAGGATGGAAAAAATAGGCGGCTACTGCTAATCGTTGTACTTCCCATAGCCTTGGGCATTATCCTACTAAGCTCCTTGACATGTTACTTAAGAAGCAGAGTTTTCAAATCAAGAGGTAATAGTGATCATCTTCAACTATGAGGCTGTACCACTAATGACAGAAACTACAGATTAGGTAAATACAGAACTAACTGTTGTATGATTCCTTATCCTTTCTTTTTTACTATCTTTCAGGTCGAGTACCACGTTCTGATTTAGGAGCTAGTCTATCCGCTCGATATCAGGAGGGTGATGGTTCTTTTGTGCATTTCTTCAGCTTTGCTGAGATCATGGCAGCTACAGACAACTTTTCAAGTGAAAACAAGCTCCGAGAGGGTGGATATGGCCCTGTATACAAGGTAATGGTCCATAGCATGACAATGAGTTCATGACAGTATAGAGAAGATCAGTATTTTGTGTATGTAAATGTCCAAGATACGTATTGCAGGGCCTATTGCAAGGAGGACAAGAAATAGCAGTGAAGAGACTTTCGAAAACATCTACGCAAGGACTCGAGGAGTTCAAGAATGAAGTTATGCTGACAGCAAGACTTCAGCACATTAATCTTCTTCGCGTCACGGGATTTTGCACTGAGGGGGAGGAAAAGATGCTGATCTACGAGTACATGCCCAACAGAAGCTTGGATTTCTACCTTTTCGGTATGCATATTTCGTTACAGCTTCTTGTCAAATTTTATGAGTTCTGCTAAAATAAGTGTAAACAATGGAAAGTCAAACACTTAACTATATGCAGACCCGGTCAGCCAATACATCTTAGACTGGAGAAGGCGTCTCCGAATCATCGAAGGAATAACTCAAGGACTCCTATATCTGCAAGAATACTCAAATTTTACAATCATTCACCGAGATTTGAAGGCCAGCAACATTTTGCTGGACAGTGAGATGAACCCCAAGATATCAGATTTCGGCATAGCTAGACTTTTCGATAAAGATGAACATGAAGCAAGCACATGACACATTGTTGGAACATAGTTAGTACTCTGAATCTCTTTTGTGTCTCTATAACCCACACTTCATTTTCTGCTAAAACATATATGTAATTCTGAATATCTATCTTCATTCTGCAGTGGCTATGCTCCTCCAGAATATGTAAAAAGGGGAATATACTCCATGAAGTACGATGTTTATAGCTTCGGGGTTCTACTTCTGCAGATCATCAGTGGCAAGAGGAACACTTGCTGTTATGGCCCCAATAAAAACTTGAGTCTGCTAGAACATGTAAGTTTACATTGTGATTTGAAGTGTTTGCATATTTTCATGAACAACAAAAGCATCGGCGAAGTTGGACTGTTGACAATTGTTTTTTCCAGGCATATGACTTGTGGAAAGATGGTCAGGGCGGGGAGTTCATTGATCCTTTGCTGGACGATACATCTTTGCCTTGCAAGCTCATGACATGCATGCAGATAGCCCTATTGTGTGTCCAGGAAAATCCTGCGAACAGACCAATCATGCTGAAAGTTTATTCAGCATTGTTCAAGAATGGCACCGCCACCATCACGACTCCAAAAACGCCAGCATTTTCTGTAAGAAGTGAACAAAATGCAGAAGACCGACCAACAATGCAACAAGATATCTGTTCTGTGAATTATGCAACGATGTCCCAAGTGATTCGTCGATAGTTCTGTAGTTTTCATGAATTAAACCTTGTCTTGATGACAAGTTTGTACTATGTATATAGATTCAGCAGATGGCATGCATTTGGCGAGTTCTCATGTAAAATGATAGATTCATTGTATTAGTAGCTGTTCAATTTGAACAGTGTATATGAGAACATAAAGGTTTATCATTCCAAACAAAAATGGAGTTATTTACAATTGCAGATGTCATTCCAAACAACTACTTATATAGTTTAAGCAAAATTTGACCAGCGAACAAAAATGAATCCCCCAATGTTTAATAACTTTCTGTGATTTAGTAATTGCACTATGAAGCAGGAAGGGCGAACAATGCCCCAAAAGAGGATGAAATCTAACTTTGCTTTTCCTTCACCCAATCAACAAAATTGTCGAGTACCAAAGGCCAAGCTTCGGTTGCATCATAGTTGTTGAGATCGGGAAAGCTAATCTGTAAAACAACAATAAGAAAAGAGGGTGAAGGGTGTCAAACTTAGTTTTCATGCATGCATCTGATCATTGCAAAACTAGTCAAGTATCACAGCATACATTCAGCTTACCTCGTTGAAAAAACGCAGAAAATTTATCCACTGATCCCTGTTTATTGCCCGGTAATCGTTTTGCTCCTGCAATATAGATACATTAAAAAATCAATGTAATCGGAGAAATCTGGAGGCTAGAGAGCATATCAGGTTAATGACCTTATTGAATATATTACTGATAGCCAGCGTCAAAAGATAAATGCTACATCATAGACCACTTACCTTTAAATACTCTGTGAACATTTGGATCTGACTAGGGAACTGGGGGCCTAAAACCATTCCCAACAATTGGCATATGGTATCAACATCTACACTCTTTTGCTTCTCTTCTGAAAACCATTAATAAAAGACAGATGAAACTAATTAGAAAACACTTAAAAGGAAACAACTTTTAAAATAAAATAAATAACATTTGTCATGGAACAAAAAGAAAATGATTCATTTGACATCGAGAAAAGATAACTCCACCTGTTAGGCAGTATTGAAATGCATAAGAATAGAAATCTGCAAATTTTGGCGGACTCTTCACCTATTCAAGGTATGAAAAGTAAGATTAGATCCAATTGTTGCTTGTCATTTAAGTTAAATTTGATATGACTCCACTAACTATTCACACTTACTTCTTTATCCAGTTCAGGCAACGCCTTCTTCAATTTAGCAAGAGTGTCAGCCTTTAGTGCTTTAAGACCTCTTTGCCACTCATCCTGATAAATAAAGGATTATTGATTGTGATATTGAAGAATAAATCAGAGTTATGATGAACGGACAACTGAAGGTGACATAACTGTAAATTATAAAAATCAGCATGCCAAGAAACAAACCAATTGAGAAATCAAGAAGAAAGACAAATTTGATATCACAGATGTCGAATCTAAAGTGCTTCCAAAAAAAAATTGTAGCATAGTTAATTCAAGCCATGCTAGGTTCTAATTTTCTTTATCCAGATGTGCATACAGGACATTTGTTCAGTAAATATCAATCTCTAGTATAAAAGAGTACTTTTGTAAGTAATTGATTAAGGGAAAAAAATAATTGATTGAAGGAAAAAAGCAATACAATGACCAGTATTAAATAAAATTATGCAAATGCTTTTGCTTACCTTAGTAAAATAACCCTGTTTTTCAGCTTCCATTTTCCTGATATAAGCAAAGAACATCAATTATATCACGGGGTTTGAAAATGTTACATAAAAGAAGTATGAACCACTAACACATCCATAACAGATACGCACCAAGCAAGCATCAATATCCTAACATCAGTATAATCCACCCCAACATCCAAACAAAGCGCTTCAACTCCTTCTGGGCTGTTCCAGGAAAAAAGTGTATGAGAAATTCAACAGTCATTAAGAATGTGTGTCCAGTCAATTGAAGCAAAGCGTGTCCAACCATAGCTATGCAATTTTGGGATTCTTTTAGTATTATGAATATGAAATTATGGATACTTGGATTATGCACTATAAAATTTAGAGATAGAACATTCTTTAGAGCAAAAATTTAAAGATTTCTAGGAATGTTTATTTTGTAATCAACATGATGCAAAATTATTTTTACAAAATAGGGAATCACAACCTAACTTTGCTTTTCAGAAGCAGCAAGCCAAACATCCATCCAAGTCACATGGTAGAACAAAAGTGAAGCTCACAAAACTTCTACATGCTTGAAATTTCGTAGAAGTTAAGACTAACACCACATATAGGTTAGAGAAATTATTGGTAGAGTTCTACAGTCCTCTACATAATTTACAAATAATCAAATTATGATGTGCTCAGTATGTTAATTATGGTCTTACCACTGGCCAAAAGCTAATTAGTTAAGAAAAAGCTGGGTTATATGCCCAACCAATAGGCGGAACAGAAACAGATTATTATGATATAAAAAACTGTTGTTAACAACTCCAAACAGCAGATTTGAGGTAACT
>JAYMTO010000611.1:0-11441 GCA_036898065.1 California macrophylla | reverse complement strand
AAGATGGTTCCCCAAAGTTCACATGAAGATGCTTCTTCTTAGGAAAACTGTCCATCTGAATTGGAAAAGTACCCCAACATGGTCTGATAAATCTACTGTTACTGCTGAACCATCTTTTGACAGTCATTCATCATGGACTCCATGTAAGTTGTGCAACAATATATGTTCGTGATACTTCTTAAGCCTTCAATGTTTTTTACTACCTGATTGCTGAGGAAGACAGGGTCCATTGGAATAATTTATCCTTGAATCCCTATAATGATAGCTATCTAAATGTACTTGTTTGTGCAGACAGAATAGTAGATGTGGCCAACTACTAAACCTGGAGGGTCTAAAATTGGATATGTTTGTGAATGATGCATAACAGACGAACATTCAAATAAGAAATATGTGTTTCGTGACATTTTAGAACATAAAGTAATTAATCTCAATTTCTTAATTCTGTTTAAATGAATAGAAAAGATCCAATTAATGTTGCTGTGTTTCTGAACATATTTTAAAATTGTATGGTGTCCTTATAGAACATTAGCTAAGTAGCCCTGACTTTGGTAGTTATTGTTCAAACAGATGATGCAGAAGAAGCATCAATGATATTGCGGCTCTGCCAGCATTTCTATTTCTGAAGACAGAGTTTCTTCTAGTTCTGATTCCACCGTCAAGCTTCCTAAGATCTCTGAATATAAATCATCCATTATTGGTGGAGGGATTTTGAAGTATGATCATCAAGACCGAAATTTGGATATAGATGTCTGGTTATATATGATGTTTCTTTTGGAGAATTGTGTAGTTTATTTGCAACATGTTGTCATAACAACTAAACTATATCCCAGTTAATATTGAGTTTGGCAACTTTGAGCTACATTATATTTTTTGTCAACTAAGGACTCGATAATTTAGCTCTTATTGATTTTTTTCTTATTTTTTATTATCAATAAGTACTGTTTGATTATAAGTCTTCCTGTTGGTACAGTTGCTAATAAATTAATATCCCTCGAATATGAAGACAATGAATCATGCTTTTCATTTCTTCCCATAAAATTTCTCTTATTTATTGATTCCAAACAAGTCAAATTTTTGCTGTTACAAGTCTATCAATAATTCTTGTCCTTTATCCTAGTTGAATATACATTTTATTTTATTCATTTTAAAATAATTATATGATAGAATAGGACCAATATTTTTCATCTTATTATACTTCAAAAATGAATATTTATTTTTTTAAAACAAAATTTTATATAAGACTATAATATTATCGTTTTTGTATTTTGTAAAATTAAGAATTAAATTAACAAAAAAAATAGACAACTAAAAAAAATTGAAAATCCAAGAGGGCAAACGTATTTGAACCTAAATGGGAAAAAAGGCAGTTGCAAATAACACAAGTAATTTATAGCAAAATCATAATAAATATAAGTATTAAGACTAAGTCAAAGGGTTGTGACTCGTTCAACGGTGATCCAATATGGCGCACTCACGCCTACAGAAAAGCGAAAGGTATTGAAGGGAAGGGATTCTCCCACAGTTTATGGGGGTAATATCGTCATTTCGAATGGAACTTTCCAGAAGCACATAATCTTATTATTAGCTTTAACCCCATCGTTTCTTTTCCAGCCTCATTATCGCAATCAAAACTCATACGTGTCGCTATCAGAGCGCGAGTTCTGTTCAGTAGAGAAGAACCCATGACATATCAGACCTCAGGAGGCGTTGAGTAAATTCACCTTGAAATTTTAAAAAGCCTTCTTTTGTCACTTCATGCTACTACTTTCCGAAAATTTAAATAAAACAAAATCCAGACCCAGCTCAAATGAAGCCGAGCCGATAGAAGTTAACTTGAAAGGCGGAGCCCGATGTGGAAAGCCGAGCCGCCAAAGAGGTCCAAATTCCGAAACAGCCCACGGTTTTTATTTTCCTAGTACTACTACTTGAAAGTTTCGTTCTCGCTGACCGTGGAAATCATCTAATCATTAGACCAACCTCCGCGTAACAAAAAGGTAAAAACACTGCCCTCCAATCCAATCCAATCCAATCCAATCGTTTCTAATTTAAAATTTAAATTATCATAACCGAAACAGAGAGGGCTTTCTCGTGAGCCTGGCCGGTCACATGCCAGCTAATTCCGTTCTGGCACTTTGTTGTGACCGCCACGTGTCGAGCTGGCTCTAGTTGTGGTCAGCTCGGTCACGTTCTCGGCATTGCAAGGGTAGCTGTGTTTCATTTCCCTCAGGAACGGCTTTCTGTTTTGGTCTACCCTTCCTTCACGGAGGGATATCATATAAAGTCGGAAATGCCCCTTTGGGTTTAGTCTGAATGCGGTAACCAACCGAGGACAAACTTGACATTGCGCGAGGAATGAGCCTAACTAACTTCAAGTTAGGTGAGAGGGATCCTGTGTTGGTCATCCGAATAAAGTACATGTAGTTAGGATTTCAGATCCAGCGAAATGCTCAGTTTTGGCCGTTCATAGCTTGTGATTGTGGGATGGACGGCCAGATTTACCCCTTTCGTACATAATGACAATGCACCACGACGCATGAGATAGGTCCGTCGTTTAGCCACTTTTCTGTCTGTCTGACCAAACAGAAATGAGAAACCCCTCTTCGAAAGGACCGTCCCCTAACTATTTTGACGAAACTGCCCTCAAATAACAGGATAATGCGCCGCATCCACGCCACCAGTTACTTGCCAATTCGAGTTTCTTCGCGGGGTACTATTGTCACGAAGGTCAACAACAGATAAACGCGAGCAGTGAAATAAACGCGTTTGGGCCGGCACAAGCGTTTGGTTGAACCACCTAGCAACTACCACTTTCCTTCACACTTCTTCTTCCTCCTTCCTCTTTATTTTTATTTTAAATTAGTTTATTATTTTTACGAAATTAAAACGGTACAGAAATTGTGGATATAAAATTATAAATCATCCTCTACTACCACCTTTTCGGTTTTCTTAGCCTTCTCTCTCTACTTTTCACCGCTGTTCTCTCTCCCTACGCCGGAAAACCCTTTTCCGCGCCGGAATACCGCCCTTCTTTCCTGGATTCCAGTCTCTTTTTCTCGTCCGGAAACTGCAAGCCTCGTTCTATCATCGCTCGTACCCGTGTTTCGGCTTTGATCCGGCTCATAAAAGCTTCGGATCTCAGAGACCGCCCGCGTTCTGCCGTGTTCCCGGCGCTTCAGGAGAATGTGGCGTGCGTAGTTCTTTCTCAAGGCTTGTGGTTGCTGCTTCGGGCTTAGGATCGTTATCTAGGGTTTCCTTTCTGGATTTGGCGTTGATTCTGTGGCTTTTTGTTGTTTTTGTGTTGTTCGAGCAAGCGGGAGAAAAACGGAGGCGAATAGGAAACGGTTGCGGAATGAGATGGTATGTGATTTTCCATTTTTTCTCTCATTTATCATCATCATTTATTCATTGTTTTCTCTCCTCATTCGTAGCAGACGCTTTTTTCCCCTCTAGAAATTCCTTTTTTGAAAGGTTCGTTAAGTATTTTTCTTCTGTTTCATCCCTCAGATCTTGCAAAATTTCTCCACCGTTTCTATGAATTTCATGTCCTTTCCTTTTGCAGCAATTTCCTTGCAATTTTTCTTGCCGTGGTTTGGTCTTAATTTGTTGAAACTGGATTTTCATGAAGTTCATGTGGCCATGGATTGTACATATGTTTTTGAGGAGAATTGCTATTTTTCTTACAATTTTCGTGTGCAATTTAATTACAAATAATTATGTTTTTCCATTGTATTACTGTTCAACATGATTTTTGTTTCTGGATATTATTGATGCACCAGAGTTCGGTTTTTTCACGCCTTAATTTTGTTGGATAAGTTTGAGAGATATAGAAATCACAGTTATGGTCAGAACGCACAGTTTGGTCAAATTGCTGGCAATATGTTGAAATGGATATTGATGGTCCTAGCTTACAATAACATCTTTTCTGGCCACACATGATTGACTGGGTATTATTTTCAGCCTCAGATGGAAATATGTAGGATTTTCATAACAATTATTAGCTTGTGTGCATCGAGAGATTGTCCTCTTTCTCTTTCCAGATGACCACAAGTTAGTACTTACCATGGGCAACACCTTTTTTCCCTTTGCCATTTGTTGTGCATATGATAAGAGCATTCAGTTTGAAGTTAATTTATTATGACAATGATTTTTACTATTTCTAATTTCATTATTGTCACTCCAAAATTGTGACAACTTTGCATTCAATCCACATACAGAGATGAAATTTAGAGTTATCCCCTTATTGAAATTTGTAATACATGGGGAAACTCGTGAAGAATCCGTTATACAGAGATGAAATTTAGATTTAGGCTACTCTAATTAGCATCATTGGACAGTGGGCATTTGTTGGTGACTTTTATCACATCTGCCTAATCTGTGAGTTTCATGACGAGGTCACAGAGATGACTTCAGATAGAAGAAGAGAGATTGAAGAATGAATGTTTTGATTATTGGTTTATGCAACAATTTTAATAATAAATAATACTCTTGGCTCTGCATAGTCTCCATGTGCATTATCCATACCAAACTAGGAAGATCCTGAAGTGAACCATTTCTGAAATATGAAGACCATAAATGTTCAAATTTTTGTCTAATCATACTAGTAGGTAGTATCATGTGAGTTCATTTCAGATTATTGCAACTTTGACTCAGGCGAGCATACCATTGTAATGTTTTATTTATGCAAGTAAGAAAAGGCATATCCTGTTTCCATTGCAAAGCACAAATTCACCATATTGATTTATTTTTAATTCACATCGTTGCAAAAACAACTTCTATACATGCTATCACATCGATGATCAAATTTGTAATGAAGACAATCAGATAAATAACATTTTTACCACTTTGGCATATGTATCAACACTCTGCAGAGACAACAACCAGATCAGATTAATTAGTATTTTAATAAAAAATAAGTATTCTGAATAGTGAATACATAAGAAGCAAGGCTGATGCCAAAGATCCAAGTTGTAGCACTTCTGGTAGGTATCTACTTATATTGTAGGAGACAGTTAAGTGATTCTTTGTAGCATTATGCATTCATCGAGCCCAATTGCCCTTATATTAATATAATTTATTAGTATTTTTATATGGATTGTTTTCTTTTGCAGGTTGAAGGGAGGGTTTGTTTGTCCAAAGAGGCAAAAAGTGGGTTAGAATTTCTGAAGCAGAAAAGGCTTCAGCGAATGAAATCGGAAATTGTTACTGAGACTAGTGCTAATATGATGACAAGGAGTGGGGGTGATGCTTTAAGAGCTTCTGGGTCATGTGGTTTCAGATTACATGGCAGTGAAAATTCTTTCTGTCAGTTAAGTAGTGCTCCGAGTGAGAATGGTGGATTTGCAAAGCGTAAGGTGGATAAGTTTGACACAACTGATCTAGATTGGATTGAGAAAATTCCAGAGTGTCCTGTATATTATCCTACAAAGGAGGAGTTTGAGGACCCCTTGATTTATTTGCAGAATATAGCTCCAGAAGCGTCAAAATATGGTAAGTCACCTATCATTTTAATCCTTCTGTATAGACTACCAGTGCAATTTAAAAATTATCCATTTATTTGACATAGTTTGATACTCGGTTGCCTTTGGCATTATCTCATGTATGTCAAGCATATGTGTTTTGAAAACTATTTGTTGAGATCAGATACTTGGTACCATTGCACTTTTCAAATTTCCTTTTCTTTTCTTTCCATTTATTTTTTTAAGGTTTTATTGCAATTATTCACTTTATATATTTATAATTATGATGGGGTAAATATGGTTCATTTGTAAAAATAACCATGAGTACTGAAGCCTCGAAACCTTGGATTTCGGTGTCAAGTGTTTGTTGTAAGCATTTAGGACTTTAGGAACAAAGCTAGGAAAAATGCATGCTTCTGATTCGTTTCTCTTTTCACCCTCGCTTTATCTTTCCCCCTCCGTACGTGCTTCTGTAGTTTACTGAGGTGCAAGAACTGAAAGCTAAAAGTCTTCACGTGCTTCTCAATGTGACCCTAAACTTTTCAGGTATATGCAAGATCATTTCGCCTTTGAGTGCCTCTGTTCCTGCTGGGGCTGTGTTGATGAAGGAAAAAGCAGGATTTAAATTCACAACTAGGGTACAGCCTCTTCGTCTTGCAGAGTGGGATACTGAAGACAAGGTCACATTTTTCATGAGTGGAAGGTTAGTATTCCTAGTTGCATTAGTGTATTTATTGCCTGCTAGTTCTTTTCTTTCCCTTCCCGGTTTTGAGTATGCACATAACTTTTCAGAAACTATACATTTCGTGATTTCGAGAAAATGGCGAACAAGGTGTTTGCTCGTAGATATCATAGTGCTGGATGTCTTCCTACCACATACATGGAAAAAGAATTTTGGCATGAAATTGCCTGTGGGAAGACAGAAACTGTTGAATATGCTTGTGATGTTGATGGTAGTGCCTTTTCATCTTCTCCAAGTGATGAGCTTGGAACTAGCAAATGGAATTTGAAGGTGCTGCTTCGTCTAGTACCTCTATTTCTTACTTTTTACTTTCTTCTGATAGGTTCTTTTGCTTGTTAAAGGAAGACTTAGAATGTATAGTAGATTTCTCCATGAATCGAAGTTCAGTTTTTTCTAAGTTGGGCAATCTACAAATAAATGAATGTTTCTGGTTGTCATTCTCTGCAAAATGGCGTGCTTAGGAAATGTCTGATGTGTTTCACAATCCTATATGCTCACTGGAATATGCAATTAGCAGGAAATCAATGACAAACATTGAGAAGAAAGAAAGAAAAACACAGCTCAACTCAATGGGGAAAAAGTGTTCCTTTGAAACCAAAACCTGGTTGTAAAATTATTGTTTATTAATTGCAATTAGGGTGAAAATATCATCAATCAAAATTTGATAGTTAAGCTGTTGCCATAAGTAGGTTTTGCATGCCTTTACTTTTCACTTTCTTCTGATATCATTAAATCTTTATTAGTGTCCATAACTATACTGAAATTAACAATATAGTAGAGTTAAATAACTTTGCATGGCATTTTTCAAGTTTCTGTTTCCTCTTTTTCTGTCTTCCATACTCACTCTGATTTAATCTAAATTTCAATTTGTTGTACATCCTACATACATGGTTGCATCTGGGGTAAAGTATTTGCATTTTGTGAATATTTCCCATTGTGATTCACTTTGCTAGTGTTTTGGCATATCCCATCTACGGGTTCTTATATGTTTTTCCTATCTGGTTTCAGATGCTTTCACGCCTTTCCAAGTCTGTCTTGCGTCTTCTGGGAACAGCAATTCCGGTAATAAGAAGTTACTCAATGAAGATTTTTTTTCTTCTGTTCATAACATTCTTGGGTGTGACTTACTCTTGGGTTTTATTTCAGGGAGTGACTGATCCCATGCTTTATATTGGAATGCTATTTAGTATGTTTGCTTGGCATGTGGAAGACCATTATTTGTACAGGTATATACTGGTCTCAACTGAGTTTCATTTACCATTAATATCAGTTTTGTTGTGCTGACTTTGTGTGCGTCCTCTTTTTCTTCAAAATTTTAAATTCTCTTCATTGCAGCATCAATTATCATCATTGTGGAGCATCCAAAACTTGGTATGGCGTTCCTGGTCATTCGGCTTTGGAATTTGAAAAGGTGGTCAGGGAAAATGTATATACCCATCACATTCTCTCGACCAGTGGGGAAGATGGTGCTTTTGATGTACTTTTGGGGAAAACAACATTGTTTCCTCCAAAAGTTCTGTTAGAAAATGACGTTCCTGTCTACAAGGCTGTGCAAAAGCCTGGGGAATTTATAGTCACCTTCCCTAGGTCATATCATGCAGGATTTAGTCATGGTATGATATTTTCATAATCTGATAATCCTGGTATTTAGATAAATAAACTGATAAGTGATGCCACTTGTGTTTGCTTTCTCCTCTTGTGCATGCGCATACATGCACAGGAATACATTAATTACTAATACCATGCTCTTTGTAAAATATAGGCTTCAACTGTGGTGAGGCAGTGAACTTCGCAATTGGTGATTGGTTTCCTTCGGGAGCTGTTGCTAGTCGGCGTTATGCACATCTTAACAGGATGCCTTTGCTTCCTCACGAAGAACTTCTATGTAAAGAAGCAATGCTTCTCTGTACAAGTTTAGAGTTTGAAGAGTCAGATTATTTATCTGCTGATTTGGTCTCTCACCGGTGCATTAAGGTTTCATTTGTGAATCTCATGCGTTTCCTGCACCGTGCTCGGTGGGCTATAATGAAATCGGGGCTGTGCAATGGTGTTTCTCCTAATCCGCATGGAACTATTCTCTGCAGTCTATGCAAGCGGGATTGTTATGTAGCATTCCTAAATTGTGACTGTTATTCACACTCTGTCTGCCTTCGCCATGGTATATTTGCTCAGCATTCTGCTTTAGACTTGTGTACTTTAAATTGATTTTTTTTCATATTCATTTATGCGTGTCTGATATCCCCTGATGAATTATACTAGGGATTGAGTCGATTGATTTCTCTTGCGGGACCAATCACACTCTCTTTCTAAGGGAGGATATATCTGCAATGGAAGCTGCAGCCAAGAAATTTGAGCAGGAAGATGGAATGGCGGACGCGATTCAAAGGCATGCTAAAAGTGGCGATGACATGTATTCATATCCGATGTCACCTAAGTTTTGGAGCAATGAAGAGGATGGATACTCCCCTTACTGCAACATAAAATTTGAGTTGAATTCTGAAATTTCTGGAAAAAGTCTTGAGCAGTCAGAAGAGCCATGTTCTAGGTCTCATAACCAACTTATGTGCTGTGGCACACAAAACTTTCAACCTGAAGTATCAGAAAATTCCCTCTCTTGTGCTGCATCAACTCTTTGTTCTTTTGCAGAGTTAGTTGAAAGCTCATCAACAGCTAATAATGTAAGATCTAACTTGATGATTGTGAATTTTAGCCTCTATTTTAACCATATTAATCCCTCCCCCTCACCCAAAATTATTAACCCTTTTATTTTCAAAATTTTCATACAGGTACAGGATCACACTAACTTTACTACCCAAAATCTTGACCACAAAAAGTATAGTGAAGAAGCATCTCGTAGGGCGTGTGAATCTTCTCTATCCTCTCCATCTCGTCATGAATATTCAAATAGTAATCCACGCAATCCTCATGGCTCAGAGGTTAGGTCTTCCATAGATCAAGACAGTGATGATTCTGATATGGAGATATTTAGGGTCAAGCGTCGTTCCTCTTTGAAAGTGGATAGAAGAGTTGTGAATGATGACACATCATCAAAGCATCAGGTTTGGTCTTCTGAACTTTTTGAACTTTTTCCATGTTGCTTTGTGTAAGGTGTCTGTGATTAAGAGCCATCTTCATTGGGAATTTCTGTCTCTGGAAGTGTTTTGACTGAGATGTTTTAATATGTACATACAGGAGCTTAGACGACTTAAGAAACTCCAGCCTCATGGAAGATCCACGCAACTGATGCGACCAATGTATTCCAGAACAGATGAATCAATGACAATCTCTTCACGAAAAGAAATTCCAGATAGAGGTTCGAAGGTCCCTTTCTCTATCAAGTTCAAGAAGTTGGCCAGTGAGGAAGAAATGAGAAAACCAAGAGAAGACAATAGAAAGAATAGGCTGCAACATGAAACAGGAAAGACTACAAGGGAACCACACCCTATGGAGATTGGGCCGAAGCGACTCAAAGTCAAGGGTCCGTCATATAGTAGTATCAGAGAGTAGGTTGGGTTGAGGATTCTAGGTTGCCAGGAACTGGCAAGAATTTTGAGACAGCCTGCGTGTGGAGCTGAAAATTATCAGCTAGAGCCCGACTTTGCTAACATCACATGTGTCTCTTCCTAACAACACAGAAAAGCCAAGAGATTATTGACTGAGGGAGCAGCAGCAGCAAATATTAACCTAGGACAAACTGAAAACATTATATTCTTTGTGCAGGTCTGAAATTGGGGCAGATATGCACGGATGGGTGATATGATATTCTTTGGTAGGAGAACCTTACTGCAAAAATAGTAGGGGCATTGGAGTGTTGCTGTGTTAGTAGTGACTTTTTTTTAATGTAAATTTGCAACTTTTCTTTTGTTGGTCACAGTTTAATCAATTCTTATAAGGAAAGTGGGACATTCTCACTATTCCTTATGATATTCAAGGTTTGTCTCCTGCTGCTTCCTTATGATTA
This sequence comes from California macrophylla, assembly GCA_036898065.1. NCBI lineage: Eukaryota > Viridiplantae > Streptophyta > Magnoliopsida > Geraniales > Geraniaceae > California > California macrophylla. The sequence continues at coordinate 1,282 of JAYMTO010000611.1, read as the reverse complement.
CATTTTCTGGGTTATCATTAGATTAAGCTATAAAAAACTTTATATTGATATCTCTCATTCAATTGCCCATCAATTCCTTCTTCAAGAAGCAATGGTAACAGTTTGAACATATTGACGACTGAGGGCATAATGTGGGATTTCCAAATTATTCAGCCCAGTCCATTTGTCAACTCATTGTACCTCGGTCCCTTAGTGTTTCAAATTGAAACTCATTTACTTCATTCACAATTTGCCTTTCAATTTCAGCCCACATCATATATGAGGTTTGTTGCTTTCCAAACCTCTCTCTCATTCTGCTACTCCTATCCTATGGACACACACACATTTTAACTTCCGCCTGGCGATCTGTCATTCCTCTCTCGCTAATTAACTTCCCAGGGTACAATAGTTGTCCACACTCTTGCTCCTTCTCCACCTGAATCCAAGCTCTTGTCTCGTGCCTCTGAAGCCTGTATGTGCTCCGCACACTAAAAGAAGCTGATGGCTCACTAAGACTATGTCCTATTAACTCATTCTTGCTACCATCAAAGCATTGATTTTCTGGTTCTCAAGATTCGGTAGGAGGAACACCCACATCACATATTTTGGGATACTACTGTAATCGTTACATGTCCAAGAAAAGAACTTGTTATCCCAAGAACTTACCCGTTTCTCCATTTTTCCTATTATAAATGCTAGAGTTTGTCCTCTGTTTCTTCCTATCATATTGGAGAGTCCTAACTAAGTAGAAATCCTCCTCAAGGATCCCCAAAGCCTACTGATCAAAGCTTGAACCGCCGGTCCCACATTACTAATAAAGAATAATGATGATTTTTGAAAGACCAAACGCTATCTCATAGGTTGTCAGAATGTTGTCGACTCTAGTCATTTCTTCCTCTGATGCTCAAAATTCTATATATGTAAAAATTAAGTGTGATATTCGAGGGGCTCTCCTCGCCACTTTGCAACCCTTTATACGCCATATTCTAACTTCAACGCAGACAATCCTTCTAAGTAGATCAAAAACAAATATGGGGATATGTGACCCCCTTGCCTGATACCTCTCTCTGACACTATGGAAACAATATTGTACCGAGGGGTCGATATTCATTCTTGATGTATCCTTTGATTCTCTCAAGTAACGAAGAAACTCAAAAGAGACTAGTATATTATCAATAATTAATCTGACAGGGACGAAGGCTCTTTGAAAATTTTTAACCACCTTGGTTTCATATAATTTTTTTTTTTTTCTTTTTTTTTTTTTTTTTTTTAAAAAAAATATTTTTTTTTTTTCTCTCCTTCT
>JAYMTO010000610.1:0-11449 GCA_036898065.1 California macrophylla | reverse complement strand
ATTTCCGGTTAGTGTCATAAACGATGTCGTTTCACCCAAAGGTGACTTAAAATATCATCTTAAATTTGATAAGTGTGTGTCTCAGTCTCTTCCATCACGCACTATCCGAGTTTTACAGAACCCAAAACCCTCCGAGAAGACGCAGAAATGTTGCAGAGCACTCTCCACATCTTCACAGCCTCTCCTTCTTCCACAGCTCGTCTCGCTCCTCCATCAGTTTTCGAAGCACGCTCCGCCCTCCAATTCAACCGCCATCATCGGCGGCAACTGAAGCAGCCCGAGAGGAAGAAGCGGTTTCCAGGCTTGTGTGCCAGGTATGGAGTCGGAGGAGGCTACGCGGATATGGGGTTCGATGAGCAAGGAGGAGGTGTTGGGACACAGGAAGAACAAGGCGGCCAGAAAATGGACCCCGCGCAGTACGAAGCTCTGCTCAAAGGAGGCGACCAGGTTACCTCTGTTTTCGAGGAGATGATCGATATCGTAAGTTATTTTGAACAAGTTGGTACTGAATTGAGAATGTCGGATTTTGGAATTTTGTGTTTGGGACACTTACTGTTCTTTTTTTTATTTCTTATGTTTTGATTGTTTTGGTGAATTGGTGCTGTTGTGTGGTTAGATTTGGTGTTTCATACGAATGTGGTCAAGTGAAATTTTCAAGTTATTCTTAAAATTTTGAGATTAACTATGGCTTTTGTGTGTCTAGATTGTTTGTTTGTTTCTGCTGTTGTAATTGTTTACGAATTTGCAGTTGAAGGATATGAACATGAATGAGGCTTCTGAGGAGATAGCGGTGGAGCTGGCGGCACAAGGAGTCATTGGGAAGAGAGTTGATGAGATGGAATCAGGATTTATGATGGCCCTAGATTACATGATCCAAATTGCAGAGAAGGATGGAGATGAGAAGGTAAGGTTTATTTGTGCTTATAATACACTGCAACACTGTCTTGTTGCTTAATCTTGTTTATGCTTCGGGATAATTGAAATAGTATTGAAAAAATTGAAGCAGATATATTCAGGATTGATATTTCAGTAGTTATTTTAATTATATTTCCCTTGATGGCTTGACTGTAAGTTGCTTCATGTTTAAATTTGAATATTTGCGTACTTTGATCTGGCTGCCTTGTTGGTTAGTCTTTTATTTAGATGATATTGTTGTCTCGTAGTTTAATTTGCTTTGAATGTTGTAGTCAAATTGGCAATAGATTTTAACAACTGTTTCTCTCAGCGCAAGTCAATATTGACGGTGATCAAGGAGACTGTATTAGCCCATCTTACAAAAAAATGCCCCCCACACGTGAGGATATCTTCTTGGCGCTATTTAAACTTTTATATGTCCATAAGTTGTTTTAAGTGTTTAATTACTGACAAAGCATTATATCCCTTTCTAGGTTCAAGTGGTTGGCTTGCTCTGTAGAACTCCCCAAAAAGAAAGTAGAAGCAAACTACTCCGCCGAGTGGCTGCCGGTGGTGGCAAGTTCGAGGGTGAAAATGGCACCAAAGTACATATTCCAGGAGCAAATCTTAATGATATAGCTAACCAGGCTGATGATTTACTTGAGGTATTGACCTATAAAGATGTCATTCTCTTACCTGATCGTTATTGAAGTGTCTGGAGTCTTCAGTTTTAATGTGTGAGTACATATAGCACATCTTCGATAGTTTCGGTTTTGTAAGATTGAAGTATGCTCCACTATAATTATGGATTTTTCTTTTGCATTCTTAAAGGAAGTCTTTGTAATTCTATATGTTCCCATCAACTAGAAAAACAGAACCCTTTTGTGATGGATTCCACAGAGACATTTTCTGTCCTCCATACCATTTATGAACCTGTTTTAGAGAAAAGATATAAGAGAAAATTTAGTGATTCTGACATAAAATCACTCTAAATTTTTAGCTAAGCAATTGCTTGGGTCATCTATAAGTTTCTTATTTAGTAGGAATTGTATTTGGGTCTCAAATGATGTTGGGAGCATACTGCTAGTTTTCTCTCCCCATTTTCACGTAAATTATTCAGTATGAAACTTTCAATACTCTTCACCACCAAACTTTCATTTGGAAAACACACGCCAACACTAGTCTGTCGGTGTATCTTTTTACCATGTATTTGTGTCAATGCTTTTGCAGTCAATGGAAACTCGCCCAGTTGTTCCAGACCGAAAGCTACTTGCTAGGCTTGTTTTAATCAGAGAAGAAGCTCGTAATATGATGGGAGGTGGAATACTCGACGAAAGGAACGACCGTGGTTTTACCACTCTCCCTGAATCAGAGGTCTGAGTTTTGGATTGATAGTACTCCAATCAGTTATCTTATATCTGGTTGATATCCCCTGGCTGAATAATCTTATCACTCATTATCTCTAAAATTATGTATTTTTTACTCCTTTCATTGAGAAATATCTATACCACCAATTTTCAAAGTCCAAGATGATTTTTTTTCTTATTGTTTAGCTGGTGCTGGCATACTCACAAAGTTTGTCTGGTCAGGTTAACTTCTTAACCAAGCTGGTAGCTTTGAAACCAGGGAAAACAGTCCGCGAGATGATAAAAAATGTGATGTTAGGGAAAGATGAAGGTGCAGACAATGTTGAGAGTAATGAGAAAGATAATGGTGGTGGAGTTGCAGGAAGAGTGAGTTCGTTACACTGAACATCAGTAACCTTTTGTAGTGCGAATGATTATTTTCTAGCGGGGCTAGATTGGATAGTGCATATCTACCATCATTGATATTTTGACTTTCTTGCAATTGTCTACAGGGAAGTTATACAGGACGGAAACCACGTCCTGTGCGCCCTGGCATGTTTCTGGAGTCTGTCTCTAAGGTACTTCACTTCACACAAGTTATTGTCTTAGTAATTCGTGACAAAAGAACAGTTTTAAAACCAGTGAACTTGATAATGTGGTGAAAGCGGGATTGTCAAGCCAGGCATATACTTCCCTTTACTTTTCTTTTGTATGGATGGGTTGTTCTCGACTTCTCACCAGTCATCATCAGCACATTTACTGACAAACTTTTGTCTATGTGGATATGTTAGGTCTTAGGTGGTATATATGGTGGAAATGTCTCAGGCATTACAGCGCAACATCTGGAATGGGTATGTTTTCTTTTTCCCTGATAATGTTTCCAATCCTGTTTCACTTTCTATCCAAATTCTGGTTCACTTTAGGCACATTTCATCCCATAAATATTACCCTTCAATTTACACGATAAAGTTATTTGTGAACTTTTCAAGTAATTAGTTATAACCTTTATAGCATCTATACAATTTACAAAGAGCATCGGTATCTCATCAGTATTTTTCTATTTTCATTCTAGAGTAATTCTTTTATTTTTTTTCATGTAATTGTATTAAGCATTTGAACTCATTCATGCAACTTTTGAAGAATACTAGTTTCCCACTATATCTGCTCACTAGCACTTGACTGCCCAAAGTTTGTTTGTGCAAATCTGTCATCGGGCTTGTTCTAGTTCTACTACTTTCGTTATGATTAAAAACGTTTCAACTTAACTTTCAAATTATTTTTGAATAATTCAATTGTTTTGTTCCTTCTTATATCCAGGTTCATCATAACACACTTGAAATTCTTCAAGAGATAGCATTCTAGTTTATCTCCAGGTAGGTGCTCGATGTTCTGTCACGTTATCAACCTATTTTCGACCTTATCATACATAAGAAGAAAATAATATGTCGTAAGCAACATCTGCTTTTGTGGCTTTAGCTTCTGGACAAACAAGAGTCTGTTAAATGTACGCAACAGAATAAAATACTGCAAAAAGTGAAATTTTGTTCACCGTCATCTACAAAACTAGTCTTATGACTGTGTCAAAGATTTTGATACCTGGGTTTGCTTGCAAGGCTAAGTTGTGAACATAAAACACTATAAGTTTGTCGGACTCCTCTTAGTCATAACTTTTATCCACATGCATGGCTGACATTCCTTTTGAAATTGTCAGAGCTTCCGGGTCATGTCATTAGGAAAATGAGTCTTTTAACGGCTTTAGAGTATCAAAGTTTGAACCTTCTATGAGCTTTTGTGTTAGTTCACTGTAAATTGATTACAGAAAATATGCATTATTATGGTAGTGCATCGAATTGTGCAACGTGTATTTGTGATTGATCTCATCTTTAATCAAATCTTCAATGATGACAGGAATCAAGGAGGAACATACCCGAATCAAACTTTTCAAATCATCCCAAACCCGATCAGGCGATAGCAATTATAGTCCAGTTAGCAGCGGAGGAAAACCCCATGTGTGGTAAGGGCCCTCAATCTGATACGAGAACATCAACATATGCCTTATAGTTTCTTAGTAATGATCGAAAGTTGTGAGCTGCAGAAGCAAACACAGCAAGGATTGCCATTTCCTATGCCACATTGTCCTAATTATCATTTCCCTTTTCCCCTTTAGAGTATAGAAAATACATAAACTTGCACCGTCCGAAGATATTGCACCACGCCTTGTCTGTGTGTATCGTAATCACTCCCCTCCCCTTTTAGGCCCTCAGTCCCACGGTGGCCTACCCTTTGCTGTCCTCCCATACCATTGCGTGTGCATTTTGTGCCCTTCTCCAGCTTCTGTAGGACATGGGTTCCTTTTTATAAAGGCAATTTGCCAAGTAGAAAATGTTTATGTTGCCCTCATGAGCTACTTTTTTTTGGGTAAGTGTGCTAATAAAGTTTCAATATAATATTCTTGTATTTGCAATCATTTTTATGGGCTTCCGTCGCTAGTCGGACTAATGTTTATTTTTTCAATTTGTCAACCACTTGAACTTGAGTTCATGAGATCAAAATTAAAATTCCAACAACGTTATCTTTAATACAAAATATAGTTTAATGTGAAAACCTTGAAACATAAAGAATAAACTTTTTGAAAAAGTAGTGTGATAGTCAAAATGTATAGCACAAATTATTGGAATTGTTCCAAAGGTTTGTGCATATTTTTCAAATGTTCGCAGAACAAGATTTTTATTATACATTTTAACTATTGTACTATTTTTTCAAAAAATTGTTTTGTATGTTCTAAGGTTTCACGTCCTCGTGTTATAGAAGGTTTGTACTTGATAGTGTCCCCAAATGTGTATATATACGAAAAAGAGGATATATTAGCATCATTTAGTTGAGCTTTTTATTTGTAATTTCTAGATTTTGGTACAAATTAATTTTTTTGGATATTCCAAGAATCAGGGTGAGATGAGCCATAAAGATACACGTTTGATTGTCATTTTTATTTTCATGGTTCATAACTATTAATTTGAATTACTAAACTTCAACTGACTGTAAAAATCCTAAATCACCCCTCTTCCATCGTTTAATTGACAAAAATGCCCTCGGATGACATTTGTGCGATCATAATAGACACGAGTCTAATAATAAAAATCCTGACCGTCCGAATTTGAATTTTTGTAAGAAAGAGACGAATTTGAACTTTTATTTCTATACAAACCAAAAATAGACGTAGGCCCCCACAACAGCCTCCTCAAAGCTCAACCGTCCGATTAAAAATGGCGGAACTGATTTGAAATGAATAAAATAGTATAGAAATTTTTTGAAACAAAATAAAATAAAGGTGAGGATATTTGGGTGTGATAATTTGAATTTCAGAAACAAGTTTGACCCATTGACAGCTCTAACTTCTCCTTCCCCACACTCAAATTCAATACCTTTCTCTCATCAACCCCTCCACAGAGGTGAGGTTTAAAAACCTTCATCAACGCACTGTGACCGATTCAGAAAACGAGCAGAGAAGAGATCGTGATCGTCTCTCTCGATCGAGCGATCTCCACACTTGTGGTGTTTTTGATATCGTAAGCAGAAGGAACGGCTGATTCGTGAGTTATCGACATGTCCGGTTACGTTGGAATTCTCGTTTCAGATCCATGGCTCCAGAACCAGTTCACTCAGGTCGAGCTTCGCAGCTTGAAGTCGCAGGTATGCTCATTTCGCAATCCTTCTGAATTTGAGTTCAATTTCAGAGTTCTATATATTTTGATGTTGTGCGGTTCAGTTTTTGGCTTTGAGGAGGGAGAGTGGTCCGCTTACGGTGGGGGACTTGCCGGAGAAGATGTCGAGATTGAAGGTGGTGGGAGAGAATCTCACGGAAGAAGACAGAGCTTCGTATATTCGAGATTTGCATCCTAATATGGACGATGTTGTTGATTTCGAGTTCTTTCTCAGGGTATGGTTCTTAGTTTCCAGCTTGTTTTGGATTTGCTTGCTTAATTTCATTGTTTGGGGATTTTGAATTTGATCAGACTTAGGCCAGACTTCACGTTGATTTTTGAATCATATACTATTGATGAGAGTAATCTAAGCTAATTCAAACATGGTTACCTTTTCGCTTCCTTGTTGTTCAATTGGTATCTGAATGTGATGCTGTTTTGATGAAATGTGGAAAATTGTTGGGAATTTGGGGTTTGTAGGAGGTCAGCTTGTGGAATTATTGAAATTTGTGTTAAAATGGTGGCAGGTTTATTTGGAACTCCAATCGCATGTAAGTGCCAGAACAGGAAGTGTCACTAAGAACTCGTCTGCATTCCTTAAGAATGCAACCACCACGCTGCTACATACGATCAGTGAACCAGAGAAAGCATCTTATGTTGCGCATATTAATCACTACCTTGGGGAAGATGGATTCTTGAAGAGATACCTGCCTATTGATCCCTCGACTAATGATCTCTTTGAGATTGTTAAGGATGGAGTTCTTCTCTGGTGATTGATCATTCATAGTGTTTTTCTTGTTGTGCTGACCTGTTTGAAATTCTGAAGCATTCTTCTTTGATGCAGTAAACTTATCAATGTGGCAGTTCCTGGGACGATTGACGAACGAGCTATCAATACTAAGAGAGTTCTCAATCCATGGGAGAGGAATGAAAACCATACACTTTGTCTCAACTCCGCCAAAGCTATTGGATGTACTGTGGTCAATATAGGGACCCAAGACTTCATTGAAGGAAGGGTGAGTGAATGTTTCTCCATTTAAAAATAATTAGGGATTGGATAATTTCTCAAATTACCGAACATATTGCTTTTTCATTCTCGTGGGTAGTGTATGAAGTTAAGGCACTTGCCTCACTGCGCGGGTTAACAGTAAGAATAATCTCCCCTGTGTTCTCATTTTCAGCGTCATCTTGTGCTTGGAGTCATTTCTCAGATTATTAAGGTAAGATACCAATTCCCACTTCTACTTCGATTGGATTCTTCAGCTATTTGTGAAATTCTGAAACAATTATAACATTATGTATGTACATATAAAATGTGGAACATTATGCGCACACAGCAACACCTATATACTGCATCTGAAGTTTCATTCTCTCTCTTTTTCTCCGAAACTTAAGTACTTAACCTTCTAATTGTTCTCTTATTAGATACAACTATTGGCAGACCTCAACTTGAAAAAAACACCTCAGTTGGTGGAGCTGGTTGATGACAGTCAGGTAGATATGGGCTCTTCCACTTAAAATTTGGGTTTCAAATGGTTTGGGGTACAGGGTTTTACACTGACAGTTTGGCTAACATCTATCTAACTTTTTGATGGAAACAATAATAATACAACAGGATATGGAAGAGTTGATGAATCTACCACCAGAGAAGATACTATTGAGGTGGATGAATTTCCAACTGAAGAAATCAGAATACAAGAAAACAGTCACCAACTTTTCTTCTGATGTGAAGGTAAATGAGTACTAAATTTCAGCTTAGGACCTCATTTACTATTTATTTTCCATAATTCGGCATTACTGAGATCAAGTAGAATTGCTTTGAATTTGTGCCCGTAAAAAGTTGTGGCTCTTGAAAAACTTGCATCATGTTTCTCTTAGATGGCAATCATAGCGTACGCAGCTGGACCCTGACTGTATGAGTAGTTGGGCACTACATTGTATAGTAGCTAATGGATAACCAATTTTTCCACTGTATCCTCTATTGGATGGGTTAAACTCTATTTACAAACATAAAGCGTCATTTGTTCTTGGACACTTATTCTATGATAATGAACATCAAAATTTTCAAAAAAAAAATATTCTCTGTAAGTTCATAACTTCCTTACTGATGAAACTGGGATGGTAAGCAGGTTCGTATTTTCGCTAATCATGTATTCCAATGTTAAAAAACATCCATTTGGCTCAAAACTGTATTGTATTTGAATGTGATATGTTTGCTTTGCAGGATGGAGAGGCTTATGCACACCTTTTAAATGTTCTTGCTCCAGAGCACAGTAATCCTAACATGTTCACTGTAAAAGATGCATTACAAAAAGCAAGGATGATTCTTGATCATGCAGATAAAATGGGTTGCAAGAGATATTTAACTGCAAAAGATATTGTGGAAGGTTCACCAAATCTGAACCTTGCTTTTGTAGCACACATTTTCCAGCACAGGTCAGGATCCTCACTTGAGCAATGAATTCTCATAGTATTAACATTGATACTTTTGGAGGTTCTATGATGAAGTTGTTACAAGATGCCACGAAGTACACGTGTAGATCCTAAGATCTACAGAACTCCACCACATTTAATTTCAACCTATGTACACTGTTAGAGGAGATAATACCAAATTCAACTTTACGTTTTTGTCCTTAGCACATAAAGGGTAAGGAGAGAGCAAGGGTTATGACATCCCCATTGCTTTTATATAAAGCGATTCTAATATAACTGAGGCTGTTTCCACAACTAGTCTCCACAAGATATTCTTCTATTACCATTGCTGAAGCCTCATCCAATTACGTATACCACTTCAACTAATGCACAAGAACTACCATGTTATCTTAGATCATATCCTAGTTTCTGCTCCTAAGTTATTATTATCTCCTAATCTTTTAAAAAGGATGTATGTTGTATGTCAAGTAATTTATACATTTCATGAAATGTACCTACTTTTCCATTGTTTTCCATGTAGGAATGGGCTCTCAACTGAAACAAAACAAATATCTCTTCTTGAAACATTACCAGATGACACCCAAGTCTCCAGAGAAGAAAGCACATTTCGCTTTTGGATCAACAGTCTTGGGAATTCAGCCTGTATTGACAATGTCTTTGAGGATCTTAGAAATGGGTATAAGTACTGTTCAAATCTATAACTAGATGTAGTGATGTAGATCTCAAACTCTATAACTATATATTTTGAACATTTATTTCTCAAATGGTTCCAGTCCCATTGTCACAATTTTGGCTTGGTGTTTAAGTTTTATTGTGTCAAGAGTTTGATTTTTCTTCCTGATCTATGTTAAGATTTGTTATGGCTTGCAAGTAGTTGCTATTCCAGATTTAACTTTTATTTATGATGGTTTTTATCTGTTTTAATTTTCTGTACTGACATGAAAGTTATGTTCCCATGCAGGTGGATACTTCTACAGACTCTTGATAAGGTGTCACCAGGGATTGTTAATTGGAAGCTTGCAAATAAGCCTCCAATTAAAATGCCTTTCAAAAAAGTAGAAAACTGTAACCAAGTCGTGAAGATAGGAAAACAATTGAAGTTTTCTCTGGTTAATGTTGCAGGAAATGATATTGTTCAGGGGAATAAAAAATTAATATTAGGTACGATTTCAGTCACATTTGTCACGGGTACACTATAATTTTGTTCTGTAGCATTGCAAGATGCTTCTATTAAGCATTTTGCTGCCATCTTGACATCAATTTTCTCTTTTCTTGTCAGCTTATTTATGGCAATTGATGAGATTTAATATGCTCCAACTTCTAAAGAATTTGAGATTCCATTCTCATGGGAAGGAAATTACTGATGCTGATATTCTAGAATGGGCCAATACCAAAGTAAGCAACTCGGGCAGCCAGAGCCGAATGGAGAGTTTTAAGGTATCATGCATATAACTTATATATAGCCTTATTGTTTCTTTTACACAGTTCTTTATTCGAGTATGCAGAACTAAGTGCCTGATTTGTAGCTCTTGCCATCCTTGTGTTACAACTCTTTCAATTTTCAGGATAAAAGCTTATCGGATGGTATCTTTTTCCTTGATCTGCTTAGTGCTGTGCAACCAAGAGTTGTGAATTGGAGTCTTGTTACGAAAGGAGTAACTGGTACGCCTAGTTATATCTCGTGAATATAGTCTTGAATTTTCAGTTACTGGTTGTTCATTACTAGAGTTCATCAACTATTTACTTAAACATTCCATTTGTTGTTGTCTTCACAAACCATGTATCCACCATAGACGATGAGAAAAAGATGAATGCCTCCTACATCATCAGTATAGCAAGGAAACTAGGTTGTTCGATATTTTTGCTTCCCGAAGACATAACTCAGGTACCACGAAATCAGTACTGTCAGCTCTTTCATTACTTTTTGTACTTATGAAGTTGTGATATTTCAATATGAAACTTAAGCTTTTGGGTTTGAGTAACTTTAACATGGTATCAATTATCTAAGCTTGGTACGACATCGAACATGTTGAAGTGTCCCGCGTTAAAAGAATGTGAATTTAGTGATCGCTTGATGTACAAGTTGGAGGAGTTTTTTACATTCTAATTTGGCGGTGCATTTTCAGGTGAATCAAAAGATGATCCTTACATTGACGGCTAGTATCATGTATTGGTTCCTGAAGCAGCCAATTCAGGACAGACAAGCCGGAGCTTCGGATAGTGAGAATGGAAGCCAATTGGAGATAATATCAAATTCAACCATGGATGATTCAGCTTCTGAATCATCGATAGAGTAAAAGAAGGAAGCAATAGTAGAGTGATAGGCGATCCATATAGAACTTCTGCTAAAGTTCTATAAATTCTTTTTTCTTTTGTATTTAGTCTTTTTTGTTAAATTCGCTTTGGGAGATCAGTGAGTGATTTGTTAGGACTTTGAAGAAAAAGCATTTTTATATGAATGTTCTCTTTCTCTCTCTGTGTATTATCTGATCAGAAACTATAGAAAAACACTTCAACATAATACATTGAATAGAAGTAAATATGATGGAGAAATAAATACTCAAATTGGAAGTCCTCTTGCCAATGAGAGTTTAAGTTGAAAATCTCATACTCGTGACTAGTATGCAATGCAAACTTTGCTTATGGGGTAAAAAAGTCTTACACCATTTTTACATACCGTCGTCACCAAGGAGAAGAAGAAACTCGAGCATAACTCGGCTTGGAGTGTCGATTTCTCAGTTCCGAATGCCGGAGCAAACCCTAGCCACCGGTTTCAGTTTTAAATTTGATGTAATATTTGAGTATTTAATTTTGATTGATACATATGAACATCAATTTTTGAATCTAACTTTTCAATTCATTTATTCTAAGCATATACGGTAAATAAATCTTATTTTCTTCTATTGTCCATTCTGACTCAGGTTTTGGACTCTGGTGGGTGTAACATTGTTACATGGAATGTAGTGAAGAAAATTGTTCGGGGTTCCTTGGTAGTGATGAAAGGTATCAAGCAAGGAGGCCTTTATCCTCTTCTAGGTACGACAGTGACAGGAAGTGCAGCAGTTGGAACTAGTG
>JAYMTO010000609.1:0-11454 GCA_036898065.1 California macrophylla | reverse complement strand
GTTTAATCTCGTAACATGTTTCTTTACAAGGACGTAACCTTCCTTGCTTCTTGTCCCTTTGTCCATATGTATGTCGACCCGTCTGACATCTTTCAGTTCAATGCTTTGTGAAATGCAACCTGCAATGTGTTTGATTCATTACTTCACTGATAACATATAAACACACCAATATACAATCAACAAACTATTGCCAATCTGGTTTATTGCAGAACCAGATTGTCATAACACAGGCCCAAGTGGAACAAATAGGTATTTCGAGTGGAGAACCGTGTTTCATGCACCTAACTATCCTGGTCAAGGTTATGAGTTTAGTCGTGCTGCAGAGATTATTTATGTTTGCATTTAGTACACAGTGTCTAGTAAATTTTACACATAAGTGAGAGGACAAATTTATAGAAAAATGAAGTTCTGAGGGAACACATACAGAGGTTGATGTCTTCAGCAGTTCTCTAATGGCCATTGTTGCATAACAAGAAGCTGGGAGAGTAAAAGCCATCTTGAGAGCTGTCTGGGCTTCACGAGAGTCGCATATAGATTCAACTTGTGAAATTTCTTTTTCATCCAGTGCCTCATTGTTCATTAAAAGGTTTGTCTCCTTTTCAAAGTTAGGAGGAAGAACCTTGTCCTGATTTTCACAATCTGGATCGTCAAGTTTGACTACTGGCACATGTTTAGACTTGGCGATTTGGTCCAAATCTGTTTCCGCCAGTGGTATATTACCATCAGTATACTTGAGCAATTCCCTGAAATAATCCACAAATTAGAACCAATGCATAAGATCGTTTAACCATCCTTTACACACACAGACAAACAAAGATAAATGAGAGTAAAATAAGACAAACCATTCGAACTCCATGGGTTTCTGAAAAACACGTCTATAACTTCCAGTCATACTGGTTATTGAGAATTCCCTGAGATAAACATTGACATGTATAAGTTAACAGTACATACGCGCGCGTGTCTGTGTGTGTGTGAGAGAGAGAGGGGTATAAGTACTGTACTTGACATTATGTACGCTCTCTACCAAGCTGATTGAGTCCTGGTCAACAAAAACAAATAAGAAGCCAGTCACTCAAATGTCGTTCTGATGTGAGGTATTCCATGAAACTTTATGAAAATAATTCTGCAATATCAGTATAAAATAGCAAACCTTCTTTGCCAAACTATGGAAAACTTCTGTTATATCGTTCGCTGGATAAATTACCTTTGATCTGTCAATTAACAGAAATACTTGTTTAAACAGGAAATGAAACTTCGACATCTAGCACAGCCAAGATTTTTTTTTTGCTTACCCGGGCATGGGAAGGATGACATCATTAATAGTATAATTTCCGGTAAGGATATCTTCAGCAGTCACCACCTGCCAGATGATAGAAAATACTTTTTACATTTTGTAAGCAGGGATATATGCCATGCAAATGAGAACAAATCAGGCATTTGAGATCCAGGTAAGGTCTAATTGGACTATGAATTTATTTCCAGCCATTCTCAGAAGCTTATCTTACTCTTTATATGGATATGATAGATTACAGATTGCTCAAAGGATCTTAGGACTTAAGTTTAGTTCGCAGCATGAAAAATCTGAACTCCTATGATCTCTTGCAGTTTGTAGATCAAGAATATGATGTAAATCCACATCAACCAGGACGGTATGTACAACAGTAGAGAACAATTCAATATCAAACAGTGTAGTGTCAAGGCCCTGTACTATATGATTCGTGGAGAACCTAACAGTTCAAAAACCTCAATGTATTTTACCAGCTTGTAACCTTACCATTACATCCAAAATTCCCCACTTATTTATCTCTAAAATACAGCATGTGCAATTAATTTTAACTAAACCAATAGATTGAATTTTGAGAATAAAGATAACATAAATACAACTGTGTATAATTTGATAATGGAAAGTGTTTCACCTAACAGTACAGAAGTGATGATAAGCTGTATCAAACCTCATTTATCTCTGCACACATAACTGTGAGCAGATACACTAGAGATGCAATAGATGAGGAATTGTGGTGTTCAAATATCAATCATAAGGAACGATTATTAGTTTATTCTCCCAAATCTGACCATTTGGATCTCATTATATGGGTTGTTGGTAAAAATTTACTAGTATGCCTAATATTCTGAAAACTGAATCTACATAAATATATAGGAATTGACATTTATAATTTTTTATTAAAACAAAACAAGAGCTACAATCCACGTCTGTGATAATCTCATCCCATTGAAATGAAGCAGATGTTTGTAATGAAAGTAGGATTAAGAATTAACTGAATACTCTGTCTTTCTAAATTTTGACCACTTTCTCTGAATTGGATGACATCCAAAAAAAATAAAAAATAAAGAAGCAACAAAAAAGAAAGAAATGTGAACACTCTGTTGCACTCAAAGGTTGCTATGTAGTAGTAGGATCTATAACAATTGAGCTATTGAGGAAGTTCTTATCTCATCAACAAACCATGGTTAGATGACACTCTTCTGTACGTTATTAGGCCATAGTATCCTCACAGCAAAAGAAGTAAATAGGGCAAGTCAAATAGAGACTACAACAAAGGATCATGAAGAAAAATGATTAAACAACCAGATCCAGAAGGGTTATTCCTACCCTCTCTTTTTACTAAAGACAGATTTGTTGATTTTACTTGGATGATGCTGAAAAGAAGCTAACCTTCACATGATCAATTTTTTCTTCAGGGAGATCAGCTCCAGATATTTCATCAAGAGGACCACAATCACCTATATCATCACTGTTGCCATCTTCACATTCAGAATTAACAGTCAAAACCAACTTCTGAGTACTGTCTCTTTTAGAATATACCAAGTCTCCCACCACAATTTGGTCAGTTCCTGCAACATCAAGAACACAAAAACAATTGTCTGGTTCTTCACAAATAGTAAGATGGAGCTTCAAAATTATAATGTATGACATACAAATTCTTTTATTGATCATAGAAAAACTCCTGTAAACTACTAGCAAATATAACAATGAAATCATACCATATCTTTTCACTCTCATACTTGCTGCATGGTTCCACAAATAGCTTTGGTAACTATGTACGTACCTGATTAAGATTTTAGTTTGTAACCAAAATTGTAACTGAATGGTCAAGAAAATTTCCACAATAATAACATATGATATGCCTTGAAACTAATACATATCTCTATCTTCCCAATTAATCCTGATGGCATTTCACAGCTGATTTGATTTATTTTTCCTACAGTTTAAGTTGAAAAGTTGGCAGGGTTCATTATTCAAGTTCATGCCTCCTAACATTATCACTTACTTTTAAGCAACTTCAATGTACTCAAAAGGATTCAATTTTCTTTCCTTTCCAAAATTAATTCATGTCCTGTTGGTTAGGTCTAAGAAGCCTTTAAAAGGGATGCAAATCTTCCTATCGTATGACAATTCCATCAATTAGTTACCATTCAACTTAATGCACCTCTAGGCTTGGGTGTGAAAGCTAAGGAATCCTATTCATAGGCTAAGGTCCATAACATCAACAAACCATACCCAACGTTTAAACCCTTAGAAAACATTCCCATGCACACACAAATCATTATCCTAAAACACTAAACTACACTACCCAAACTGAAAAGCATTAGTAGCAATCACAAGCTGTGAGTGACCTCTAATATGTAAACATGAGTACGGATAGGAGTACCTGGTATATACCTCGGTACAATTACTCTTTAAGATGTTTAGGTATGGGTACGGCAGGGCACTTACAATTAAAGATATAATATACAAAATGTATATTAAATCTTATAAGCAATTAGAATTAAACTAATCAAATTAGCAATAAACAATACAAAACAACACATATAAGCAAATTAACCTTTCAGAACTTTGAGCTTCACGGATATACTTGTGATTTATAGGTAGAAAGGACAAGGGGAAGGAAAGTAGACTGAGAAATGCAAAACATGGCTCTTCTAAATTAAATGGATAGGTCTTTTTTTTCTATTATATTTTTAGGGTTTCAAATATATTTAACTTTATTATTTACTCTCTTTTATTAAGTTTTTTAAGTGCCCGAACTGTACCCAAATTAGTCTTGACGGCACCAAGAAAACACCCGCATACAAACTACTAGTCACTTATCTCATATATGTATCTGGTGAGTACCCAAGGAGTACTAATACACGGTACCAGTAGGTCCCCTTCCGTGAAGTACCCATGCTTCATATCTTCTAATTGATTTAAATAAAACCTCTCAACTTGCTGATTGTTTCCAGATTAGTCTAGTCCCATTCCGTGAAGAACCCATGCTTCTTATCTTCTAATTAATTTAGATGAAATCTCTCAACTTGCTGATTGTTTCCAGATTAATCTTATTTCTGTCCACGTTGTCTTTCCTTTTAAATTTTGCCTTAGCAATATACAACATACCACATCTAATAGATATACTGATAATCTAACTTTACCTTAACAAACTAGCCATCTCTATAAGTGTGCACGCAACTCTGCAGTTCATTATGAGCTAATAATCTGATTATGAAAGATATTGATATGAAGAGGTGCACCACCAAAGTACTCGCGAGTCCAACTCAAGTCATGTTAACAAATAATCTTTTTCGAGGTAAAACCACTGTTAAGTCAAGGAGAAGAAATTATATTTTAGGAGTCAGCAATACAGAAAATACTTACATCATTCTCAAAGTTCTAGGTATCGCTTTCAGGGCTTGCAAATGGTTCCCAGGAAACTTCTTCAAACCCTGCAGCTACAATAATTGTAAAAGAATAAGCACCTTTACCATGGCTGCAAATAGGATTAAAGGTACAGAGCTTGAACTTTGAAAAAACTGAGCCAAGTTTTTGAACTTTAATGGGTATCTAGTGCTTTTCTAAAAGTTAAAGATTTTGTTGAGTCAGTTTTTAAAGTTCAAAGACGTCTCGTGCCTTTATTCCTTGGAAATAGCTAGTTATCATAGTTGGAAACTTACTACAGCCCTTTCAGCAACCAAAAAGCGAGGTAGCTGCCTAAGAGTCCCTTCTGCGTCATTTGTTTCTTTATAATATTGTCGTGCATTCTTAATATCGTATCTTTGTATTTAACGATGTAAGTTATGAAAAACAAAAATGCATTACACTAAAAATGCTTTAGAGCTGCATGCAACAAACCACTTAAAGGTAATTGTAAAGAACAGTAAGCAACAGATTTTAATAAAAATGGAAACGATTAAAGGATATCTCCTTCTCTCGGATCAAGAATCATGTTCACGGCAGCTTGCCACTCTCCTCGGAGCAATGCAGCTCCAACAAGGTATGTAGGCACCGAACCACTTCCAAATCGCTGGTATTAAGGAGTAATTTCATCAACAAGAAACTATAAATTTGAGTGTTACACTATTATACCATCAGTTCAGACAAGTCATCTTTAAACATAATAGGTGTCAAAAGCTTCAAAGAGCAAATATATTGTTGACATACTTCAGCATGTTACTAAGACAATATCATTCAACTGCCCATCCTTTTTATCTCCACTTTTTTTAGTTTTCAAAGCCAACATAAACATTTTATACAAGTAAAATAAATAAAAACAACTGAACATCCTCGAAGCACATTTGCACTGGCTAATAAAGTAAAATAACATCGGTACTGGTTATAAACTATTTGACACTTAGAAAATTCTATCATGCCAGTTATTTTGGCATCGAATATAACATATACTAAGTAGAAAGCATAAAAATGTATATATGAGAACTTTCTCCAAGCTTTGCTCAAGTTAAAAGTGAATGAAAATATAAAATATGCACTGCTGATATACCTACATTATGTCAAATCACATACATGGCATGCATGCATCAGATACATATTAGGTCCTCCTGCCACTGGTTTTTTCGTCAGGGAAAGATTATTTTGAAGTGTTTTTATAGCATATTTAGCTTTTAAAATATTCTTTCTTTGGCTTAGGTTCTTCAAGGCCCCCAAGGCAATGTATTTGTAATATACAATAATATTAATATCACTTCTGATTTTCAAATTAGCCCACAAATATATTCTGAAAGATGATATGAGAACCATATCTATTCAATAATTCAAAGCAACCATCACATTATTCACAATTTTACCAAGCATCAACGTCTTTTCATTATGACCCAAAAGACAGCTAAACTGTTCCATAAGTTTTGACAATGACTTTTTTTTAAGTACTTTTATTATTCCATCACTTCTTGGTTTGAATGATATAAATTGTTTGCACTCAGTGAATGGTTTATATCTAAGCTGTGGTGTTCTCTATATCCAAGTATTTCAATTCACAGGTCTCAAACAAAATCGCTTCATCTTCATAACTTTCAAGGTCCATGCCATTTTAAAAAAAAATCATGACAGTATTTGCTTCAACTGAAAAGGAAAAAAGCACTTCCTTCCTTTTACATGGCTGGACAACACCATACACAACAAGATCTCCTCTCCCCAAAGTCTAGATAGTATTTGCTTTTATGAACATTCTACATTTCTAC
Source organism: California macrophylla (assembly GCA_036898065.1). Classification (NCBI taxonomy): domain Eukaryota; kingdom Viridiplantae; phylum Streptophyta; class Magnoliopsida; order Geraniales; family Geraniaceae; genus California; species California macrophylla. The sequence goes on along the minus strand of JAYMTO010000609.1, from coordinate 4,980 downwards.
AAAGTGTAGATTGATATAATGTCATGAGCACAGACAGAAGAAGCAAGTGAACAAATTACCTGTAAACCAAAATAGTTAATAAACCCAAGCTTTCCCAATGCTTCTGCTGCGGCTTTGATGGCATTTTCAGAATCTGCAACAATGCCTCTGTGGAGATATGTATGCCACGAGATGTAATATAGAAATATTAACAGTAATATACATTTCAAGCGAAGAGAAATCTAACAATTAGGTGGAAGTGGGATACTTGTGTGGGAAACAACTTTTACCGCAGAGTAATTGTAAAACGGTTTCCTTGGAGCTGCCCCAGAACAAGGCCTTCCTTGACATGACTGGGAAAAGAAAATAACTGTTGTATTCCTTAACCATACAATAAAATTGCAAGCAAACCAAGACCAAAAGTACGGTAATCTTACCAGAAGTCACCGACTTTCATACCAATCAATCTTTTATTAAGAGCAGCTACTTTACTTGCATGTTGCTTGAAAACAGTAACCTGGAAACACAGAGTATGCAATTGAACCTTCAGATGAAAATTGTTTTAGTTATAGCATGCACACTGAAGCTTTTACAGCAATAACATGAATTTTCTATCAAGTAAGAATTTTTGAAGAGTATAGTTCTGAGGTACATCTGTGAGAATCCAGTATAGATAACTCAAGGGACATTCATATAATTCCCTTCTACAGAAGCACCATTTTAATCTACAACATCCTTTTGTCTGAGGTCAAGGCATGAGTTATGAAGCACTAACATGGATCACACAATTTATCATTTTCATGAAACACAGGACAAGATGCGTTAAGACATGAGATTTTTTTAAATTAAGAATATATATATTTCATATGTAATATGTTATATGAACGTGTAGTTGATAATTATACTCAAATTAAATTTAACAGACAAGTCGAATTAAAATCCTAGTTGTCTTACTTTAAAACTAAAAACAATAGTAGTTGTGGCTTGCAATCAACTCCATTTTCAAATTTCAACATGCTAAGTCATTAGTAAGTACAAACTAGTAACAACAAAAGGTTGATGCACAAGCAAGCAAAATCATCACAATCCTTGTATCATTAAAATGATAAAATGTTTGTGTCCATGGCCTACAAGCAAACTTAATATAACTATCCACGAAATGGCAAATCAGTGTTTGAGTTTAAGAGAAATCAGCACAGCTTTGATTTTTTTATCCAATTATCCAGTTAACAATAAGAAGTTCAATGAAAATGAAGACTTCTACATTGCATTTGAAACTTAGGGTCATATAAGACAATCTATTACAACCCAAAATCTCTCTATCGATTTTCGAGGCTTCACAATTCATATAAAGTTTATTTCACGTCACTAGATATAAAAATATGTATTTCCATATACACAAAATCTAGAGCCGAATGAAAAAAGAAATAAAAGTCTAGAGCTAGCATAAGACAGCTTATTACTAATTAATTAATTTCACAGGCATGCTTACTAAAAAAATCAAGGGAATATATTTTGGTATTACATGTCCTTGTATGAATATAACTTTTAGCCAAAATGTGAATTTGATTTACTTGTAAGCCAATGTGATACAGCTTAAACCAAATGAATTAGAAGTTTTATTTCAATTATTCAAATTCAGGGTAGAAAGTAGATAGTCAAACAGAACACATAGCATAGAAGTTTACTAGTTTATCTGTACAATATTCATTTCCCTTAAAGAAGAAATGTTGACAGAAATATACCAAAAGATATAATACAGGGCACTAAATACCTTAGAAATACGCATAAATCAATTCCTAAGATTTAGCTTAACATTACGGTACCCAATTCAGCTTAAACACAAATACAAAAATAAATGAATGTAACGAATCAACTCTCAACCTTCAGCCCAATAATACACAAGGGGTTTTCTTTTCACGCAATTAAAGCAAGTATAACTTGTGGTGGAATGATTCTGGTAAAAGGAAATTCATTTTGGCATCACCTATTGCCATAGAAATACCTATTTCAAACAGTATTTAAGGAGCTTAGGATGCAGGTATGGTGAGAATAAATTACCCTCTGAGTCGAGACAGCACGCTTATCCTTAGTACCAGCAAACCCAAAAGACCTTGTCTGTTACAAATATCAACAAATATAATGAATAATTCTGCATAGGTGACCTGATAACTTTTTCAAGGGTGAAACCCAATAGATAATTTTGCAAGAAAGTGAGGTTGTTAGAATAAGAAAGAAGGGTAAATTTTACATGCTTGATTGTCATCAAACAAACCGTATCAATGAGCTTAGAAAATGGTCATCAAAAGACAAAAATTAAAATATAGCATTCACATTTTACTTTAATTATTAAATGCATATGTCAAAGTCAGTTCATTTCCCACAAAAGATTGGGAAATACCTGAATCCCAAGCATCTTTGCTATCACTCCTAAGGCCTCTTGTGTATCCTTGTTCTCCTTGCAAAGATGAAACCTGAGTATTTATGTTAACAAAATCTTTTAGTTACTGTTGAAACAAACTGAAAATCATGTCCTCCCTCTAACATATAGGCAATATAGATAAGAAAGTAAAAATGTGTCCATGAACCCCAAAGTAAAACATGTTTATCTAGCAATGTATATAATCCCTAATCTTTTTAGTATACTCATTCTAGTTCTTATTCAAAACTAACGGAACAGTTGCAAATGGGAAACAGAGCTTGGAAATCAGTTTGGCCAAGCATATAAACTTGAACTACAACTACTTCCACGCATACACGCCAATTTAGCTGTATGAAAGGAGAAGCAAAAGGCAAGATATACACATTACCTTAGGAACTTGCCAACATGGTCTGGCCAACTATCAGAACCTCTACTATCAAAGGTCTTATCGCCTCTTTCCTTCCGTTTCTTGGAGTTTCTACTCTTGTTTTTATTACCGCCTGAGCTTAATCTGACACGAATGCATTTTGATGAGGCATCAGGTCCATCAACTGTGTCGGTAACGAGAAACTTAAGGTTCTCCTTGAAGAAATTATGTATAGCCTGAAAGTCACCAATAGCAGAAGACTAAGAATATGGAAACTAGTTCAGAATCTTTGCAATATTAGTGTTGGTTAGCCAAGCAGGAACAATCTTGCTGAGAATCCATCATATAACGTAAAACTATGTTTAGGGAGGAATTGAAATAAGCCAAACTGAGACCCTGTTTATTGGTCTATCATATTAAAAGAAAATTCTCTTCTTTTTTTCTATTGATCCACAAAAATTGATATATTCAAAAATTAAATAACCATTTAATGTGACGGCAGCAAGAATGCAATACTACGTGACAATAGAATACATAAGTAACAAAGAATGCTTATGCTCATAATACATAAAAACTGACCGTTCGATGGGATTTATCAGAATTTGGATGAAGAACAATTGGCGAGATGTCATCCTCAGTGCTAGAATTAATTTGACTGATTAAAGCACTAAGGCGCTCAGCATCTGAATCACCGGCAAGGGATCTAAACAGCTCAATTTCAGAGGCATAACATTTATCTGATTTTTCAGGTATTGTTTCTTTTTCCTCAGCTAGCTGAAAAAATTGAATAAACATCAATTTGACTGAGCAGATCAATAATACAAGGGATATGAGTTATGACATCATATCCTATCAACCAGAAAATAACTAGAGACAGAAAGAAGTTACCTCTGGCGGAGCATCTAAGGATGTCAGATGAACGACATTCCCATCAAGGTCTACTTCATTAACAATGAAGTCGGAATACCTAAGTGAATTTCCATAAATGCATAAGTTGAGAACAACAAAATGGCACCAAACTATTTACCCAAATTGACCATTTGCAAAATGTTAGTGCTTCACTTTCCACCATTCACCCCTGCCTGCCTATAACTCTAGGTTAGTGCACAGTTTGGCACCTGGCTCATCCCTCACAGCCAGTTGTGCTTACCAAAAGTGGCCCACTTGGAGCAAAGTTTGAAAATAGGTGAAAAGACATTTTTTGGGGACAGGGTAGTACATTGCAACAAACCCAGATCACATGTAAATGAGTGCTAAGTAAATGTTGAAGTGGAAATAACAATTGCCCATATACCTAATAAATTGAGTGGAAGTGTCAGGTGCAACTCCAATTCACAAATTCGAACCTTAAGAGGAGTGCTCGGAAAATATTGGAAGACAAATACAATAATTAAATTATACAACAGAGTAAAAAACGATTCTTTTCCTGGTTTTCCCAGTAATCAACCAACCAGAGAAGCGAGAAATACAGAAGTGAAGTGTATAAATGGGTTAGAGATGAATGACCTCTGTTTGAGAATGCCGCGAAATCCAGGGAGGTCAGAGATGTAGCAGATGATACCGACGTCAGATTCTTCTGGGGTTTTCATGGCCATTACAGTATCTCTTTTAGCTTTTGCTATGTTTGTGCAGTTGCGGGAGCAGTAGGGTTTTAGAACTAAAGTGGCCACGTTTCAAGGGGGTTTTACGTTTTTCCACCAACTCCTTTTTAATTGTGTGGCAAATCCCTCAACTAAGATGTAAACAAATTTAATCCAACATTAAATTGTCAGAATTTCATTCCATTATGAAAAAAAAATGTTCAACTCAAACTCTAATCAGTTTATACAGTTTTATATAAATTTAATTCTAAATTTAATTTGACTCAACTAGACAAAGATGACAAAATATTTAAATTCGACAGGAACGCGATATTCTAATCCGATAAGGTGAGATCGTGGATCACAAAACTTGTCATGTCGTCATCGCTATAAGAAAAGAAAATTTCTAATAGGATCCAATCACAAAAATTGTTTCCTATTCACCCCGTTGTTATTTCTAGAGATGAGGATGGGTATACAGAAAACGTCTCGTATTAACCTCGTTGCTATCCTTGTAGGGACGTAAAATTTCCTGAATCTAATATGGACTCAATATTCTTGAGACCACGAAGTTGAATATCACAAAACTTATATTCATTTCGTTGTCATCCCTATAATTTGATTCATTTTAT
>JAYMTO010000608.1:0-11456 GCA_036898065.1 California macrophylla | reverse complement strand
GTGATGGAGAGCTTATTGAACGAGAGGTTCGGGGATGTGAAGCCCAAAAACTCGTCGGAGGAGGCGCTTCAGCGGTGGAGGAAGCTCTGTTGGCTGGTCAAGAACAAGAAGAGGAGGTTCAGATTTACTGCTAATCTCTCCAAGCGATTCGAAGCCGATGCTATTCGCAGATCCAATCAGGTTTTTCCTCCTTTTCTCTTAGATCCACGTTTTATACATTTTTTTTATTATTATTTGTTTCTTTTGCTTGTTCAATACTTTTCTTCTGTCCAGCTTAAGCTTGGTCTGTTGACTTGATAGGTTTCAGATTTGTTTGTTGTTTTTCCTGTGATTCAGTTTAAAGTTTCCTACTTTATTTCCTAGTGAATCTGGGTTTTAAGTTTTTAAAGGAGATACATCATTTGTGACCTTCAGCACATTTAATTCTAAAACGAAAATAGAAGGATTTATCTAATTTTAATTTTTTGTATGCCTTCATTTTTATGAATCTGGATGTTTTAATTATTATATGTGTTCCTTTTATGGTATCCAATTTTGGACTGAAATCTGAGATCCCATATTTGGATGTTGAACTCCCATGATGAAGATACCAACTCTATTAGTATTGGTGTTGGACTGGAAACTTTGTAATCTCACCTTTTCTAATGGACTTTCCTTGACGTTGTGTGTTGCAGGAGAAGTTCAGGGTTGCTGTTTTGGTTTCGCAAGCTGCACTTCAGTTCATTAATGGTTAAGCATCTCTCAATGAATTCCTGCTTGAAGTTATGAATATAGGTTTTGGGTTCTCTTGCTGATGCCACTATGAATGTTGCAGGCTTAACGTTGTCAAGTGAATACACTGTACCTGGGGAGGTCAAGGCTGCAGGTTTTGACATTTGTGCCGATGAGTGTGGATCTATTGTCGAGGCTCGTGATGTGAAGAAGTTGAAAATCCATGAAGGGGTTGAGGGTATTGCTGGCAAGCTAGCAACCTCGATAACCGATGGTATCCCTACTTCCGAGAATTTGCTAACCAAACGAAAAGAAATCTATGGAGTCAATAAATTTGCTGAGACTCCACCACGGGGTTTCTGGGTTTTTGTATGGGAGGCCCTTCAAGATATGACCCTCATGATACTTGGTCTTTGTGCCTTGGTCTCTCTGATTGTTGGTGTCACAATGGAAGGGTGGCCCAATGGGGCCCATGATGGACTTGGAATCGTTGCAAGTATTTTGCTTGTTGTATTTGTCACTGCCATGAGTGATTATAGGCAGTCTTTACAGTTCAAGGATTTGGACAAGGAGAAGAAAAAAATTTCAGTCCAAGTTACCAGAAAGGGGTTCAGGCAAAAGATCTCTATATATGATCTACTTCCTGGTGATATAGTTCATCTTGCAATTGGGGATCAGGTCCCTGCTGATGGACTTTTTATTTCTGGCTTCTCTTTGTTGATAAATGAATCCAGTTTAACTGGGGAGAGTGAACCAATTCACGTGACTGCTGAAAATCCTTTTCTTCTCTCTGGAACTAAAGTTCAGGATGGGTCATGCAAAATGCTTGTGACCACTGTTGGGATGAGAACTCAATGGGGTAAATTGATGGCTACTCTTAGTGAAGGAGGAGATGATGAAACCCCGTTGCAGGTCAAACTTAATGGTGTGGCAACCCTCATCGGTAAAGTAGGTCTCGCATTTGCTGTCGTGACTTTTGCTGTTTTGGTGCAAGGATTGTATATGCAGAAGCTGCTAGAAGGGTCTCAGTGGACCTGGACTGGTGATGACGCAGTGCAGATGTTGGAATTCTTCGCCATTGCTGTTACAATTGTTGTTGTTGCTGTTCCTGAGGGGCTTCCCTTGGCTGTGACATTAAGCCTTGCTTTTGCCATGAAGAAGATGATGAATGACAAGGCACTTGTACGCCATCTGGCTGCTTGCGAGACCATGGGATCTGCTACAAGCATCTGTAGTGACAAGACTGGGACATTAACTACTAACCACATGACTGTTGTTAAAGCATGTATTTGTGGCCAAACCATGGACGCAAGCAGCTCTAAGGTGTTTCTTCTCTGAAATTCCAGATTCTGCTGTGAGAACTCTACTTCAATCGATATTTAACAACACCGGGGGTGAAGTTGTGACAAATGAGGAGAACAAGGTTGAGATACTGGGAACTCCCACTGATACTGCAGTTTTAGAATTTGGGTTGCTACTTGGTGGGGATTTTCAGGCAGAACGCCAAGCATCAAAACTTGTGAAAGTTGAGCCATTCAATTCTACAAAGAAGCAAATGAGAGTGGTTCTAGAGCTACCTGAAGGAGGTTTTCGAGTACATTGCAAGGGTGCTTCTGAAATAGTTTTAGGTCAATGTGACAAGTTCATAGACTCTAATGGCAAGGTTGTTTCCCTTGATGATGCAACAATGCGTCATTTGGAGGATACCATCGAACAATTTGCTAGTGAAGCTCTTCGAACTCTATGCCTTGCTTACTTGGACCTTGGAACTGGGTTCTCTGTTGAAAGTACTATCCCCAGTACAGGGTATACTTGTATAGGAATTGTGGGTATCAAGGATCCAGTTCGTCCTGGTGTCAAGGAGTCTGTTGCGATCTGTAGGGCTGCTGGTATCACTGTAAGAATGGTTACTGGAGATAACATAAACACTGCAAAGGCAATTGCTAGAGAATGTGGAATTTTGACCGGTGGTGGTATAGCAATTGAAGGCCCAGAGTTTCGACTGAAAACTGAGAAGGAAATGAGTGAACTCATCCCAAAACCTCAGGTATGTTTACATATTCAATTATCTCATTTGAATCATTTACAGTCTATTTTAATGTGCAGTTACCTTAATAACAACAATTTATTGGCAACATGTTAGATGTGAATCTGCCTTAAATGGTATATGCTGTATTTACTGTCTTCAAATCCATCGATCTGCCAACTAAAACTTGGATCTCCATGTGCAGGTTATGGCTCGATCTTCTCCTTTGGACAAGCATGTTCTTGTGAAACATTTACGGGGTACTTTGCAAGAAGTTGTTGCAGTGACTGGTGATGGTACAAATGATGCTCCAGCTCTTCATGAAGCAGATATTGGACTTGCCATGGGAATTGCTGGAACTGAGGTAGGGCTTACGTTCTTCTTTTATCTTTTCTGAGAAAATGCCTTACACTCTTAAGATGTGTCTAATTAGTGAAATAGAAAATTTTCACCAACTTTGGTTGTATCCATGATATGTATTCTTATATGGTTAACCGATGATTTACTTAGGTAAAGAAGTAAATAGTCCAGTGAACTTTGAACAAGAAATTTAGTCAATGAACATTTTATATTTTGATAAGGGGGGCAACTTACTATTTTATTGAAAACTTATCATCACTTCAAAATTTTATTTTTCAAACATTATGTTAAAAAGTTTAATTCTGAATTCTCAGGTGGCAAAGGAGAGCGCTGATGTGATAATCTTGGATGATAACTTCTCCACCATAGTGACCGTAGCCAAATGGGGACGTTCAGTGTACATTAACATTCAAAAATTTGTTCAGTTTCAGCTGACAGTTAATGTTGTTGCCCTGATTGTGAACTTTACCTCGGCATGTTTAACTGGTAAACATATCATGATGTTATTATTTCACTTCCGAAACTCGCTCTCTCTACTTACTGTTGTTTTGCTAATATTATCATTAATCTACACTTCTTCACTTTTGAGATTGACATGACTTCTCAGTAAGTGCTCCACTCACTGCTGTTCAGCTTCTATGGGTGAACATGATCATGGATACTCTAGGAGCACTTGCATTAGCTACAGAGCCTCCCACTGATGACTTGATGCAGAGACAACCTGTTGGCAGGAAAGGAAACTTCATCACTAACGTGATGTGGAGGAATATCTTGGGGCAGTCTCTGTTTCAGTTCGTTGTAATATGGTATCTTCAGACACGAGGGAAAGCAATGTTTGGTCTTCAAGGCCCAGATTCTGATCTGATATTGAACACACTCATTTTCAATTCATTCGTCTTCTGTCAGGTAATTTCAATTCATCATGATATTTTGCAACTGAACTGTGATTCATTGATTACTGATATCATGTCTATACACATTAGCCACTATAGGCAACCATGTGATTCCTCAAATTTAGGTGGTTTTGCAAGTTGACTTCAGATATTGGGAGGTGTTGATCAATATAATTGGACATGCTACTACATGTACATGATACCAGCAATTTGAATTTTACTCGGATTATCTAACTATTAATGCTGATGTTTCAGGCTTTCAACGAGATCAGTTCCAGACAAATGGAAAAGATAAATGTCTTTGAAGGCATACTGAAGAATTATGTTTTCGTGGCTGTACTCTCTTGCACCGCCCTCTTCCAAATCATAATCGTTCAGTTCCTAGGCGACTTTGCAAATACATATCCTCTCAGTCTCCAGCAATGGTTCACTTGCATTTTCCTCGGATTTCTTGGTATGCCAGTTGCAGCTGCTTTAAAGATGATCCCTGTTGGATCAAGCTGATATTAGACAAACAGCCGATGTACCTAATGACTCGAGTTCTTCCTCCCTCACAATGTACATACCATACCTTTAGATTTTGTGGAGTATTTACTTATGTGAATTATTACATATTGTCCGTGGAGGTCTAAAGTTTAGATTCAAATGATTCCCTTTATTTCCCATTCTCATTGGCTTTATCTCATAGCAAACATCTGTTTCCCCCAAACAAGGATTTTCAAGGTGAACTGAAAATAATGTCACAACACAATGATGCATCACATCCACATAAGTTGGCAGGGTGAAACTGGAGGGAGTGAAATGTACTTGTCTCTCAGCAGGTGCCTTGTCCTCTGATGTGGGAAAAGGACACATGTTCACTTCACACAAACAAAAAACCCAATCAATAATGAATCATCATACACACTTGATACGGTGCTGGTGGCTCTGCCTGACTGGTCATATAACTCAGCAAAAAAGATCACCATCATGATTCATTCAAATGAAAATGACTGGAGAAGGAATGGGGTGTGAGAGAGAGAGGTTGCAAACAAACCAGGCCATAACGTATATATGACATTAGTGATTTGTATATACACATATAAAGTCTTTGCAAATATGAATCTGATAACTCTCTGCACTCTCCACTGGTTCCAATCCCATTTTCTTTGCAAAAACACTGCTCTGCTGATATAAAGCAGCTGCTACCATCCAGCACTATTACTTTTTACCACGACAAAGATTTACCGCGAAAATCACATATCACTCACCAGAACTAAATTTTGACGATACGATAGCTTGAAACGCTTTAATAATGTGAAACAACCCTCATTGACCCACCATTCCTACTGGTACTACACCACACTGCTTTGATTCTTCTTTTTGGGTCTTGGGTCTTGGTTCTGGCCATTTGGGTTTTATTAACTTAAATAGAAAGCAAGCAACTTTGTACTACTTACTGTATGTCAACATTGATCTTCCCATATCTTTAGGGTCTTAACCTGGATTCCTTCCCACAAGTTGAAACTTAAAAGGAACCCCTTTTTTTCTTTTCTTTTCTTTTCTGGATTTTCAGCTCTGTCTGAGTATATATTTTAATTTCATGATGTGAAAGATTCAAGATGCTGCAGAAGCACCACAAGCCTTTGGCAGTTGGTATCTTATTCTTACTGACAGCATATATTGCACTCACTCTCCTCTTTCACATTCCTAGTTTTGCAACTTCATCACACACAAAAAAACTGTAAATGATTTAAATAAACCAGTAAAATAGATTAAATATGTAGCGTTCAAATAATTCCAAACGTCTCGTTTGGATAACCCACATTTTTTAATCCAATGATCCTCAACTAACTTCTAGTTGGGTTGATATCAGATTTCATGTTTAAGTTTGACTATGGATTATGGTGCTATCTAACATCACACTCATCATCAATAATGAAACCCATGTGTAACTAGGCATGATATGTGAATCACAGAAACGGTCAAATGGAGAAGATTGACGACAATAACTCTAAATATAAGAAAGGATATAAACAATTTTTCTAATTGCTCAAGAAAAGAGGACACGTCATCATCCAATGTCACATCCAATTGAACAATGGATAGAATACTCAACATAGGAAAGCTTTTAGGCATGGAAAAATGTAGCCTCCTCTCTCTTGAGCACACACAACAATCTATTGCATGAAAGGTATAATCAACATAGAAATTCCTTTTTGATTCCACAAACTATGTCTTGGGTTTCATCAAACCTTGCTCAATATAGACACACCAAAGCTTGTTCTTCACATGGAAATGAACTCTTTTTCTTCTCAGATTAAGAAAGAAAAAGGGAAGAAGAATGAGAAGGGCCCTCCTCAAAAGCAATCCACCCCCAAACATTCAAACAAAACTCAATCACATTCACCTTTACAGACTTTTTCCTTGAATTGCCAACATCTAACACAGATGCATCAAATCACACTAACACTTAGCCCCACTCTCTCATCCCTCTCCCTTCACTCCCACATTTTTATCCTATCATCCTTTTTTCCCAAGACACCAGAAAAGTAAAGCATCCCAAGCTTCCCATCAAAAGGTAGGGTTTGCATGAGACATCGATAAAACAGGAAAAGAACCCGGAAAAAAAAATGAAACAATACTCGCTGTTTACAATCCTCTTATGTCCTCCTTTTAGGTCTTATAGCAACCAGCTTTCATATGTAGCCCAAAGCTCTTCTTCTTTGACTCTTTTTTATTTCCCCCCCTTTCCTCAATCTGTTTTTTTTCCTTTCCTTTTCACCTTTCTTTGAGCAAGCAAATAATGAAAACATTACTGGTTTAACAAAAAAGACCAAATCAACACACTACTACTACACTCTAGCCTGTCTTTTCCTCATCTGGCATGTCATGGTTTTTATCACAGTTATCAAATGAGAGCCTTTTTCTCTTACTGCTTGAAGGGTTCTCTAGAGCATCATGCGGCTTCAAATGGGTCGACAACAGATGCGGCGTATGCATGACCTTTGGTACTTGATTTTTCTCCGCCTCCCGTGCCTGCATTAGCTGATAGCATGTAACCACATGCTCCTGTGGCCAGCCAGCAAGAGGTCAAAATTAGGCACAAATTTCAGAATGTACTATATATGTCTGCTGCATAAAAACAATAATAGATTTGGATAGAGATCATTAAGGACTCACAATTTCGAGAAACCCACAAGAGATGTGATTAATCTTAAACTCCAATGCACTTCTTGTCAATGTATGATCCAATGCCACCAAAGTGCCAGCCAATGCAATCACAGATGGTCTGTACTTGATCAAACTGATATCTGCATCCCAATTACACAACTGAACTCAATATCGCAATATTCAAGTGCCAAACTGATTCGATTCAATACCAAAATCAAGAACATAAATGTCATTAAGACACCAAAAATACCTCTCATTATGGGCACAATGAGCTCAACAATCCTAGACACCGAGACAGTGTCACTTGGTGGCAGAGGCTCCTCGTTGTGCAACTTTCTAATGAAGTAATGAATGAAAGGAAAAGGAGTAATTGAATCCATCCTCCATTCCAGTGTGCTCAACACCAACAGCTCCATTCTCTGAATCACTCCACTCTCAAAACCATACTCCTCAATCTGAAAATCTGATAGCCTCGGGACATTCAATTCCTCCATCTTGGCAGCCAAGGAAAGACATGCCACTGAGAGCAATAGAGTCGCCCACGATTTGTCAATCTACAATAGACACATATCAAAACAATTCATCAACTCGAGCATTTCAGAATCAAAAGAGAAATGTATATGGAAACTTACATCAATGGACCGCCTTGAAATGAACCCATCAAAGTATGTCATTGACAAGTATGCAGTTTGCAATCGAAATCCTAAGATTGCCCTTGTCTGGATTCACCAACAAAAACATCAATCAATCAAAGTTCAAAAATTGATTAAATCAAAATGACTAAATATTGGGGTTTTAGAACTAACTTTGAGAATCCATGTGATGGACTCCAAGCGGGCACATTGAATCCAATCACCAAACACCAATGGCTCATTCCTCCACAAACCCAATTGGGTCTCTCTACCAAACAACATTTGCACATACTCATCATCAGAGACACCACCACCATTCTCCAATTCACCAGCCACCACCTCATCCCCATCCAAACAAGTCTCACTCTCTTCACAGAGAAGGCTAGACATTGACAATGGAGAAGAGCTCAACTGAGAATCACCCATCACTTGTTTATGCAACGATTCTAAACAACACCCATTTAAAAAACAAATACCCAAGATTTGGAGAGAGAAAATTTTGATGGAAACAGAAAGTGGAAGATGTGGGCTATCGATTCAGAAAAAAATCAGACCCTTTTCTCTTAGAAAACGAGAAAATGTGTTGGTGGGTGAATCGTGAATCCTCCGAATTGTGTGCATATGAGGCTTGAATTTAGAGAAAGTAGAGCTCGTTTTGAGGAGTATTTGGCTGTTAATGGAGGTGGTGGTGGTGACAATGAGTTTTGAGGACTTAGCTTTGACTGAGAATCGATACCCTGTTTCAGGGCACAAGCACAGTTTCGTTCTGTTCCACGCGCCTTTACGGTACGTGTAAATCACGGTCCAATGAGAAGAGGTTGCGGGTTTGTCAGGTGGGTGCCGTACATGGGGTCGTACCCGAAAGCGCACTTCATCCTTCTGTTATTGGATTAGGGCTTGTATCTGCTGTGGCCAGGCCCAACATGCTTCTATGAGCTATCAAGTTAAAACTGAGCTCTTATTGTTTATAACTTTTGAGGGATTTGGTTTATAAATTGGCTCATTCCTTCTTTGTTGTTTTGACTAGTATTAGTATAGTGAACATGGATAGCCTGTGAAATTAGGGTTAGTTTTCACGTGAAGAGGACAAGGTGTTTTACACATGAAGTCAAAATTTAGAATATACTGTATGTTTATTTTTAAATAATATTATATTTTGACTATATATATTTTAAAAAATAATAATTAAACATACGCAATTGACGTTCTTTATATTAAGAGTCTATTTTTAATTACATATGACAACTAAGTTCATTGAAAGGGAATGAAATTATATTTTCATATTTAAGTTAATTACTACAACGGCTTCATATAAATTTAAATGCAACTTCTTATTATGTTGGTAAACTTTGATGGATTTGTTACCTTAGATAATGTGTTCATATTATTGAGTAAGTGTCTTTTTTCTTCTTCTTTTGAAAGTTCGTTGATGAGTGTGGATTTGTTACATTCGATAAGGTGTTCATACTATCGTTGAGTAGTGTTTCTTGAATGAAATTGATGTTAATGAAACATTTATGAGTGTGCAAATATCTGTTAGCAATATCAAATTATAAAATGAATACTTCTTTGGTTCAAGAAAATTTTATGTTTATAATCACTTCTAAAAATTAAAATTGTTTGAAAATAATAGTTTAAATTAACCACATTGAAACTAAAATAAAAACGTTAAATAACATGTGTAGGTTATTTTAATAAGTATAAATATTTTTACATGTTTGTCATGAGAATTTACTTTTTCATATTTGACTGATAAAATGGCTCAAATATATTAACTAAAACTCAAAATCGAATTAGATCTTTTACCCATTCTAGTACATTTGAAAACTAGTTCATTTAAATTTTCTAAGGAGTTACAAGCTGATATATCTCCTTGAGAAAAATAGTTCTCTCTTAATTCTCCAAAAAAAAGATATATAAGGTGGGTACCATGTAGCATTTGGCTCATAAAAGACAAAATCATGTTTGGTTGAGAAATGCTTATTATCCCAAGAAAAATCTCTTGTAATTGCTTCAGTTCACAACAATTACTCCATCATATATATATGGTCATTGTCACAATCCGTCATCTATTAAATTGTTTCTAACAATAAATTGAATTTTGTCAAAAAAAAATGATAAGATGAAGAATTGAATAGCATGCGAAGAATTTAACTGGGACAAAACTAAATACAATATCTAAATTTGATACTAAATGAATGCAAAATCCAAAGACCCACACCCTTAATTCATTCCCATTAGACAGCCACATTTGTTCTACCTTGGCAATACTTCATCTCTATTACTACTATATTAATCATAGACTGACACAAGATCCAAAACCCAACTTCTTAAATGCTCCGTCTCTTGTCTTCTCACTTTCAATTCCCATTCAACTTCTTTTAAATTTTATTTATTCAATCATGCTAATTCGAAACTATCTATGATTTAACTGGATCAAAAAATTAAGATTCAATTAAATTAATCAAGATAGTTTTGAGATGAAAATATATTCCGTATTTTTATGATAAAAGAAAATATTTTAAATTCGATGAAGAATTTATTACTATCATTATAGGAGACTAAATATATAAACTCGATAAGAGTTTATATCCTCAACTTGATTCGAATGAATTTGAGATTACAAAACTTACTCGTATCGGCATCATTTATCATTCCTAAATCAGATACAAAAATTATTATAAAAGTTTGTGGTATGTCTTATCCATCGCACTTACTATCCATGGAAAACTGAATATTTCCTTTGTTTAATACAAATGTTATAATAAAAACAGGGTCGCTTCAGATTGGTTGTGGTTTGTTGCAATGGTTGGTTTGACTGTTCTACTTTAGAGTAAAGCTAGATCAAGGTTTCAGAGACCGGGACCATGGCACAATTGTAATTAATTAACTATTTTATATATATAGTGGTGGTCTGACAAAAACATGGATATTTCTTTATTAGACACATAATACAGAGCTCCTAATAAAGAGCAAATGCAAGTGAGGCCCAATTTCAGCAATGTAATGACACCCACCAAACGCAAGGTCATATAGTGTCGGTCGCATGAATCAAGTGTTTGTTTAAGGATCGCTCATCAACTGTTAATTAATCACATTGAAATGTGCTCCCTTATTATTTCTTCCCAAGACTTAAGAACCAAAGACCACTAAGATTAGGTTTCTCCTAGTCAATAGGGATTTGTTTTGAGTCAACGTGGAATCTTTTTTCAAATCTAAAAAAATATAGTACTAGATCCAATTTTTAAGCTTGTCTCCTTCCAACTAGTAATTAATTTAAGTCCGAAGTTACCAATTTAAGTACAAGTTTTTGTTGAATATTTCTTGAATTAATTTGAATTTATTGTTTGATTAGGAAACTGCAGGGGGTTCCCTTCAAGAATAGTGGTCAACACGTCAGTATCTAAGGGATAAGCGACATGGTTTTGTGGAAATGCAACTCTCTCTGCTCCACACGGTACTAAATTGTCAAATTGAGACTTAACTTTAGATCGGAAAGACTCGACATATAAATATGAATATTATAGTTTCATTATCTAATATATGTGTCCTTTCCAATGTTATCTCATAGACTATAAATGCACAAGAGGTGAATGTCATATCAAAACTCAATGCAAATGCACGATCCGGCAGGCCTTCTAGACTTAAATTTATATGTTCCCGCACGACGTGAGTGACGTG
>JAYMTO010000607.1:0-11463 GCA_036898065.1 California macrophylla | reverse complement strand
GAAAAAAAAATAGTTACCTTCAGTAGGGGCTTACAGATGTCATTGAACAAAATAAATAGTTCTAAACAAACAAAAACTTACATTCTTTTGCTAGATTAATTTTATGATTTGTAATAAGGTTGTGAGGTTTAAATTTACAACAGCATTGACATGAATAATGATTTCAGGTTCATTGTGCTGGTCTAGCAGCAAGTTGTTTCTGCAGATTGAGGATCTGGACTCGACTTGAAACCAAGTTGTCTTTCAGCTTCCTTGATGCCTCCTCATATCTTCTGTTCATGAAATTTAACTCGTCTGCTGCCTCCTTGAGCCTGTAACACATCGCCTCTAACTTACCTTGGGTTCCTCGCAGCCTCATTCTAAGCTTTGCCTTCTCAATATTGTTGTTCATGACAGCCTGTCCAAATTGACAAGATTGCAATAAGTAGCAAGAAACTTTGGTGTAAGAGTGTTTTCGCAGTAAAAAATCCCATGTATTAGTAATACTCTCAACTTAACTAATTAGTAAGTAAATTCCTGATTTCTGAAACCAAAAAATAGGACATTTTTTCAGATGATCTAAGTCTAGTATTCCGGGGTGTAGATTCACTCACCGTATGCATCTTGCCTTCTATGGTGGAATTTCTGTGTGTGAGTTCCTCCACTTGAACTTTTACAGCTGATAGCTGGCAGTAAATATCCCATAATAAGATCGTTAGCAGACAAGTTATAACTTCTAACTTTTAAGGATGTACAGTTTACTAGGTCTATGCCACGTACTTGGCTGTCCTTCTCTTCAACCAGATTCATCAGCTCGTCCCTTTCCTTTGTCATGTTTTGAAGTTCGCTTTCAACATTCTGTTAATGAAAATTTCTTATAAATGATCAAACTCGCAACAAACTCTCAAGAATGGAGGCAAAGTTCATATTCAGAATTGTTTTCTCAATAACATAAGTATGGAAATAAAACCTGCAAGTCAGTTGACAATTTGGATTCTGTATCGGACTCCCTGATACGAATCAATAAATCTTCTCGTTCTTTACTGAGAAAAGTCAGCTCTTTCTGAAGCACATCCAGCTCCGACTTCAATGACTGAAGAGAAAGAGATGGATAACTATCCGTACCAAGAAAGTTATGGTTATAACCATTTGAACAAGGTACAGTAGTAGAACTTACTTTCAGAGACTGTTTACTCTCAGCATCAGCATCTCTCAAGATAACTTTCAGCTGATCAATCTCTAGAGACTTCTCTCCGCTGAGGCAATATTTAGTTCTTTGAGAGACTTATATTTGTAATGTCAATAAAACTACTGGTGCGCCCAGCAATAAAAGTAATTGTCTAAATGAAATACTCTTTGGTATTACTTTGAGGCAAGACAGGCACTAAGAGACAATCTTAGTTTAGCATTAAAAAGATTGCAGAAATTCTGAAACAAAGTTACCGAGACAAACCTGCTTTCCATTGCCCTTTTTTCATTTTCCTCCGAACATGTCAATCTTTCCTTGAGGGCTCTGCATTCTGCCTTAGAGGATTCCAATTCACTCCTCACCTAACATTTCAACATATAGCAAAATAGCAGATTAGCTAAGGGAATAAGACCGCAGCACATATTGTTTGTGCACTCCACACTTTCTATTGTAATAGCATATATATATTCAGGAAAAATAAGCAGCAGCTGGAGAAATATGACATCATTTACACAATACAGTAATGATATCATAGAATTTAAAAGATTATGCATGCAAAATTTTAAGGACGCAAACAAATATGAAATTTCAAAGTTTACCTCGGATATTCCTTTTGATAAGAATGTAACCTCAGCATTGTACAACTTAGCTTTCTCTTCTATGGCTCCCATGGAAGCTTTCTCCTTAGCAGACCATATTGCCTTTTCCTCTTCCATTTCCAAAAGGGCATTACTTAGTTGCTGCATAGAACAGTAAGTCCAATCACCAATGACACACCAGCAAAACATAAGGACTAAAAGATAGTATCTCCTTTATGATTTAAGCCACAAGTTATGCTACCATTGCTAGCTCTTCCTTTTCTTCTAGCAGCATATTAATAGATTTCTCCAATTTTTGCTGACAGGAATTGGATTCTTCCAAACTTAGTCTCTGGAAAAAGATGGTTTCCAAGGTTTGAATCAAGAAAGTGCAACATGATAACTCATATCAGGAGAAAGAGGGAACTTATGAAACCAGGAGAAAAAAGCAAAAGGCTTACAAGGCCTGAAATCTCTTCCTGCAACCCGCTGAGTTCCAAGTTGGATATGTTCAATTGTTCAGATAGAGCTTCCATATCTGATTCCAGTCTCTCATTTGTGGATATAATTTCTTCTTTTTCCCTGCATGCAGCTGCTAAATCCTTATCCAAAGAAGCAATAGTTGTCTCCATCTCAAACACGAAAACTTCCAGCCTTTTGTAATCTTCCTTAAAAACAGAAAAGAAAAAAAAATTAAATAAATAAAACTAAACCAAATTCTATCAATTATTCAGATATCCATATGCCAAGACAATGCGTAGCAAGGCACAGCCAGGAAGTAAGAATAAATGCAAGGAGATCAATTGGAAAAAGAATGATGGAAATGCAGAAATACCTCATAATTGTATAATCAAGACTAGAAAAAGTAACCGCATGCTAAAACAAAATGGTAATGAGGTTAGCCAATTACAAACAATATACCGCATAAATCAATTTTATGCTTCACGGGCCTATCCAAAAGAGTAAACTAATTAAACAACCTATCCAAACATAAGCATCACCACCTTTGAAGAATGTCCAGACACTGAAAATTAATCATTGTGATAGGACTTCACAGGCCAACAATATGGTAACTACGAGTACTATAAATTGTAAAACAACATAGTTGTTGATATTGATTGTAATGCAAGTATCAAAATTTATCCAACCATAGTTGCATATTTGTATCCTAAGTCTAAGAATATTTAAAACTGTACCACTTGCGTTAAACTAGTTGGAAACCTAGAGTTTCATGATCACCTGCATTGTCTGTTCAAGAGTAACGGAAAAACCCTTTGTCATTTTTGAATCAAACGGCTTTGAACTAACTGAATCACGCCTTCTACCAGCAATTGAATCGCGTTTGCTGATGTCACGCTCAAGAAGAGTCTTCTGGCCTTGCAGTCGTTTTATCTCGCGTTCAGCGATGGCTCTGTCACCCTATAATGCCCAAACATGTTATCTCCAAGTAATAATTAAATAAAGGTCCACAAAAATAAACCATGGCATGTAGCATGGACCTCAAGTTTTGTTTTCTCCTGGAGAGCATTCCTAAGCTTAGACTCAGTTTCTTTCAACTTCATTCTCACTTTCTCCAGATCTTTTCTCAAAACCTCATTTTCCCTACCAAAGGAAGAAGATGATACTTCCTTCTGAAGAGTAAGAATCTGAGAAACCAGTTCATTTCTTTCCAAATCATGTTGCTCCAAGAGAGCCTAGACATTATTAAAAATATTAGAGAAGGGCATACAGAAAAAGGTAACATGTGGGTAGAACAACTTTTCAGCAAAGGAGCTTACAGTCAACGACTTTTCAGAGCTTTGAGCATTTAGTTGCAGCTTCTCTATCTCCTTCTGGAGATCAACAGATTGATTGCACAATAGCAGCTGCATCAAAAAGAGATTTCACTTCAGTAATGGCTAGGGTGGTCCTATTCATAATGTTTTAGTTATAGTTAGAGAAGAGAATCAGATTTCTCCTATGTCAAATTATGACAACACCTTCTCATTCTCGAGGTCAGATATGTTCTGTCTCATGCTAAACTGTAACTTTTGGTGGTTACTGATAACCAATTTTTGTTGTAAAGAACTTTGACGGGCCAAGGCCTTGAAGTCCTGAATCACCAACTCAAATTAAACCTTGGGAGTGATCGCATACTGATAATCCAATCTAAATTAATCTAGCATGCATTAGAATAACTTTCCAATAGCAAGGAATAAACAAATGGTTGAGTTTACTACATAGTTGCCACAAAATGCATCTGAGTACTTACATGAAACACGTGAAATAAGGAAGAAAAACTCTGGAAAACTTCATCCACAAGGGAAGAGACACTCTGGATAACTTTATTGGAGCTCTCAACTTCAGATATTATTTCCTGGACTTCCACTGAAAGCTGTAGCATAGAATCAAGATTCCCCTCCTGAAAGGAAGCTCTAAAATCAGTTTACAGTGAAGAAAAAAATATTACACATGATAAAGATAGCTAACAGAATCATAGAATGGATACAAAAATATTCAAACAGAAGCATGAATTGTAAAAAATTAGGCCAAGATAGAAGACACATACTTCAATTCTTCTCAGAGATTCGCTAGAAGTAAGCTGCTCACAAGCAGCCCTGGCCTCCTCTCTTGCATTTAGAAGCTCTTGGTAAAGCTAGAAAATAGTACAATTCAACACAGTGAAAAATAAATTAAATTGAAGAGAATTGATCTTCCAAACAAAATACAATACCTATACCCTTGGTGCAAGAAAACTATCTACAGAGATAAATGGAGTCCAACCAGAATTAACTCCAGAATTAGTAGTGGCAGCCCTTATTTTACCCATTAACTATCAAACAAATCATAAAGAACTGTAAATGTGCATATAGGCTTTCCAACTTTTCACTAATTTCAAAAAAAGGCCAGGAAAATTCTACAAAATGAACAAAAAATACAAATGTCTCAAAGCTTGACCTGCAAGAGTTGTCCGGGCCACTGAAAATACGTACTTTTGTAACATATTCACATTTTTCATATTACAAGTAATAGCATATGCCAACAAAAACATTAACGGGTAAAGTATTTTAAATTTAACAAGGAGTGGTAATAAACCATAAAGGAGTGGTAATAGCAAAGTTTTAAGTGACATCAACCGCACAGTAGAATAAGTACCATGACATCACTTTATTCTGTGTTACTGCACTTGGATGAACATGCTGTCATGATATGCATTTAATTCTAGGATTAGGGTCTCCAAAAGATAGCCAGTTTCACTACATTAGCATTGAAAACATATCAATGAAGCAGCTTGTAATTTTATTTTGGCCAACTGGGATATACACCACACAAATTACTTAAAACTATTATAACCTCGTCAAACTTCTCCCTAGCATGTATGTTCTGCTCCGTCGCTAGTTCAGCAATGGAATCCAGATTTTGTTGGCTTGAAGACTTCTCCAGTTCTAACTTCTTAATCTGCAAGATAAATAATAAGCTGAACATTATAAAAAAATATACAAAAGCAATGATCCAATAGTAGTGTCAACTAGAAAACCATTACAAACTTATATACTAATAATTACTTAAAGAAGGAAGAATGAGATATAAACCTGTTCTTCAAGTTGTTTGATTACAATAATAGCCCCTGACTCCCTCAAGCTAATATATTTATCCTCTCCATTGTTATTACTGTTGGCAGACATCTCAGCCAATTTTTTATTTAAACAATCAATTTGTATATCACTTAAGGTTCTCTGCACACACACAGATGCACACAGTTGTAAGTGGATATAACTTATTTAAGTCATTCAAAACCAGAGCCATAAGGCACAGCAAGAATCTGACCTGAGTTTCAGCTTTAATAAATAAATCCTCGTACTCTGCTTGCATGTCTATGAATTCCCTGTCATCCTGCCAGATTAACTTAACCAACATTAGGGTGTCAGAAGTTCTATTGGGAAAGATCTTAATAAAGAGGGAAAATACAAACCATTGGCAAGCTTTTTTTCTTGACTGGTACTTTTCTCCGGTTTGTTACATGCAATAATGTACATGGGTCAGGGAGAGAACTTTCCAATGAAACATTGTTATTATCTTCATCTCGCTTGGGAGATTCATCTGCACCAACTTCAGTTTCATTCATCAATTCATCAAAAGGAAGAAGCGGTCCCATGTCACGCTCTGATCTTGTTCTCGTTGGTTTTAAAGCAGAGGCATTTGACTGGATGGTGGAATGCGCCTGGGAGAATATTAGCTTACGTATTGAATTATGATGCTATTGTGAATCTGAATTCTAACATGATAAATGTGGAAAAGATAATACTTTGGGAGTGATATCTCATTTATAGCCAGAAGTTGGCAAGATAACTACTATGAAGCAATATACATGGCAAATAAGATCCTAATTCTTAGCATGCTAAATAAGTTTAGAAATATCGTTTGGTTGTATCATTTTGGATTATGTCACCCCTCAATATACATGTTTTATCTTCTATCTCCAGGAAAAATAAGGAGTTGGGCAATAGAGCAGTATCATATTTTCTTTGGTCTAAAAAGTTCAGAATATATCCTACTTTAATACTACATAAGTTGCACGGGCTTGGTTCTAGACAACATGAAACCCCAACCGATTTACTACAGATGCAAACGTACTTTACGTTCCATCCATTCAAGGCCAATCCTCTATTAGAGATTGTAGGCAACCGCTTTGAAAGGAAACTCGGCTCTATTAACCTGAGATACCTCATACTTTGCATTAACTGGCACCAGGAACCTGAGACACCCCATACCTCATATCAACTAGTACATTACTATACAAAATCAAGTATCCTCTTACCCCTATCAGCCCAACTCAACCAAAGCCTAAACCTCTACTAAATGACATCAGCCACACAAATCCTTTTGCACTATCATTCCCCCTCCCATATTCAAGTTTCTTCTCAGCGCTCACCAAAAGTTTATTACACTTTAACCATGCAACTTCTCTTCAACATATAACTACTTCGCACACGCAACAGTGAAGAGAAGGGGACAAAATCAATGGTGCATTACTGGTTTCATAGTCATGATGATCGAACCATCACAAGAGGTTGGCTTTATATCATACCAAGGCAGTCACTGAAATAGAGCAGTATAAAACATCCTCTATTTAGAGGTTATATTCATATACACATGCATATATGCAAAGAAAATCCACATATAAACAAGGAAAAAATCCCAGCTTATTAATCAAAATGGTATATCTACGAGAACATGAGTTAAAATTAGCATCAAGATAAAAATCACCTGCATGGAAGCCCCTTTTGCAAGCTTTCCAGGGCACCATGTAACCCGCCTCTTCTGCAGGAACAAACATCAAAACGAAACAATTGTGCTCAAGGTTACTACGCTTCCAATATCCTGACCTAGAAAACATACTGGGGAAAAGAAGATGGCAAGAAAATGATGCCAAATAGAAGCTGTATGACTTTGATTCAAATGGATCGCATGGCATTATCTCAGTGAAGTCAACCTATTACATGTGACAAGTTGATCATCAATTAACAAGTTCCAGTTAGGTCATAATTCAAATATGGGCAGTTTCATTTCAAGGTTTATAGACGTGCACATTCAGGTGCGTCAAAAAAATAGGGGAACATGCAAGCTAGAGAGGTTTATTAATGAATCACCTAATCCATAACTACCCAAAGCAGCTATGTATGGGCTTGTATACACAATGCATTACTAAAACAGGTGATCTGAAAACAAGTTTCATGGAAATTATTGAATATGAGCAACATTAATTATTTCTCTGCTGGTTAGATGTTTGTGTAATTTAACTTTATTTATAATGGTGTATGCAAACTTTATACTTGTGCTTCATAACTTTATTTTTGTTACATATGCTCAATACTAACCAACTTATAGTTTTGGATTAAAATTACACTATCCTTGTTGCTCCATTAAAAATATTCAGTTTATATGTCGAGTTTTGTGAAGACTGGAAAAAAAAGTGAAATGAGTTTGACGTAGCCATCTCAAACAAATGAACAATAGAAAAGTCAAGGATAAATGGGTACCAAAAATAAAATATCAAAATTGCAGTGAAGTATGTATCTATATTCAGCCTTTATCTACCAAGTTAAAAACCTTTTTAGAAAGATCTTGATTATCATCTCTTTTTGAGTTCAACACCATTGAGCTCAAGTTTTTAATTTTCTTTGCTTGCTCTTGCAATCTCTTCTCCCGCTCAGCTTGGGCTTTCTTTTCCTCCTCCAACTCCAACGCTATGCGCTCCCTCTCTAGTTCAGTCTGCCACACAAGTATTAACAAATTCCTGGATATGCTTACACATTCTTCTCAAATATAGGCATAATAAACTTTACAATTCAGAACATCAAACCTGTAATAATGTATTCCGCAGATTGAGAATATCATCTCCCAGATGTGCTGAATGAGAACCCTGCAATAAACACAAAAGAATATGCTAAAACATTAATCCCTTACAAGTTATTACATGTAATTTATTACAGCAAGGTATACCTGCAACTTGGCTCGTAGCTCCTCAATTTCTTTCTTTTGACGCTTCAATAAAGCAGCATCTGTTAATATCTGGCATCAATAAACAAACTAATTTAGAATAACAAATAATAACAATAGTCAATAGGCATGCATATACGAGCATGTCCAAGTTCCAATATGAAGTAGGTATTGTCTCAAGAGAGTGACCAAAACCTCATTCACATGAGCACAGTTTGTGACACGTAATGCTCTGCTTGCAAATTGGAGACTGCTTTTAGTCTCATCAGCATGAATCTGTCACAAAATCAAAGGTAGAGGATTTAGAAATACATTGAGTTTGGGGCATTATTTCTGATAACTCCACTCAAAAAGGGGGTGGGTGGGTGCTCATGGAATCACTGAATAAATAGCAATTCAGAATAGTTAAGTTACCAAGACCACACTACCTGAGCAAGCGTGATATTGCATATGATTGCAGTATTTGCATTTCCACCGAGCGCAGGTTGTAAAATGCGTGTAAGTTTGCTATCACGGTATGGAACATGACCCCTGCATCAAATACTAGATAGCATCAATCATAATCACAAAGAAACGACAATGTACAGTGCATAGTAGTATATAACATACCCTTGGCTCTCTGCCCCTTCACTTAATTTCTTAATTACTGTTCCAAGAGTCATTAAGCTTTTATTAATGTGGGAACCCTCCTTGAGACGAACACCTTCTGCGCCCGTTTTTGCAGCACGCTCTGAACCAGCAAGGTCCACTAAATTCTAAAAATAAGAATATGCAATCGTGATGAGGAAAAGTACATTTGTCTGTATACAGTGTAAATGGACATATTATAAAATTGACAATCCAATAAACCACAATGGAGACATACCAAAACTGACACACGGACAGCATCACAAGAACTGCTACTATCTTCATCTTCAGCTTTATCACGACTCTCAATAATCTATTCAACTAAAATAATAAGGGGCTGAACAAAATATAAATAGCATGTAACGTGAAACATGGAATAGTAACTTTACCATTCGGAATATTGTGTGGGACCTGCTACTGTACAGATTCATGCTTGTCTCTCCAATATGTCGATGAGCTGACAAAGAGATAATCCTTTAGAATTAAGTAATAACCAAAAATGAGCTCATGAAAAAGCGTGATTTACAGTGTGTTGGAATTTTTTAGTACAGGTTCAGAAAATGAACAGCATTTTAATAAAAATAAAAAAACGTGCTCTAAAACTAGAAAATCGGGAAAGAATAACATGAACATGCGGGCCGAATGACTACATATTCAACTTACATTCCCCAGACGACATGAGATCGAGTACTTGCTCAGGAGAGGCAACAATCTCTTCCCGTAAACCAGCAACATAAATGCCCCGCTGAAAAATAAAAATAAAACAGTAATAAGCCATCAAATAGGGCTGCAAGCATATCAATACCATAAGAATGCCATTACAAATAAAACGCAAAGTACCTCTAGGTTTTCATGTATTTGCAGTCTTCGGTGCTCAGGAGCTAGTAAATCATTTATTTCTTCATTGTATATTTCCATATAAGACATGCGCAAGAGAAATTCTCGACCAACATCCTACAATATGAGAACAAGTTTTCTAAAATATATAAGAACATGAGTTCTGACAAACTTCGATCAAGAAGTCAACATAGTAGGGAAACTTTCACAAAAAAATAATTTTACATGGATGCCCCATCAATATAACATGCTGTCAATACGCAAAAGCCTAAATACATGTCAGTTACTTTAGACATTGAGAACTCTAGGCATGAATAGAGAAGAAATGAAGGAGTGCAGATTTGTGAGTTCCTTCCAGTTAACTAATGTTTTTTTTCTAGTGATAACCCCTCAATATGAATGCCTTAGGTGAATGAAGTTAACTACTTTATGGAGATGACAAGTGGAATAGTGGTGGAAGGAGAAAATACAAGATACCCAAATAGGATAATCATTAGAACAAAACTTATTGGTCAATCCGTAGGATCTAGCTCAGTGCAAACATCATTACTGCAGAGGCCAAAACTTATATTTGGCCTATTTCATTACTTTTCCACATGAGTTAGTATACACCTCAATGCTGCATAAACTGTATTTTTACCTGATCTGCACAACTCCATTCTATCATTGGTTAGAAAGAGACACAATGACGACAATTACCTCTTGTATAATGTTGAATAAATCGCGCACAGCAAGAGGAATGACCCCAGGCTCTGTGAGCGAGCCTCGCATCGTATGAGTCTTCCCACTGTTGGTTTGGCCATAAGCAAAAACCGTACCTTCAAGGAAGTAAAAAATCGTTACTTTAACACAGTATGAGACCAGATGCAGCTCAATTTTGAATTTCAAACTATACCGTTGAATCCACGAACCGCAGCGGCAACAATGTCTCTGGTACAATACTGATAAACCTGCAAAGTCTTGCAATCGTCGCCAAAAATTTGATCTGGAAATGCGAAAAGAAAGAGAGAATTGTAAAAACCCTAGAAAGGTAGATATGTGTATAGAGAGAGAGTTGCAGGAGAGTGAAGGGTACCGAAATCGAACTTGGCCGGATGGTTGACGTTGGAGATGGAGTTGCCTGAGAGCCGCCATGGACTTGTCTTTGCGTCCTCCGGCGAGAGTGGCCGCGCTCGGACACTGACGTGGATTCGTTCCATTTTTCTCTCACTCCACTTCTCAGTTTTCGCCAGACGAGAGAAACCAATATTATATAATATTTCGAATACTTCTCATCTCCCGCCTGGATCGATTTCTCACACTTGCTAAATTTACGAAACTAACCCTCAGTTATTTTCTTTTGCTTTTCTTATTAATTTATGTGTTCGTTGCTTCTTATTAATTTATTACGGCATAGTCACGTGACAGTGGACAAAATTAAATTAAAATATTTTTCACTCTTTTTTTTATACCTAACATACACTTCATTTTAAATATTCCTTGTGTTATAATCGAACAAAAGATAAGGTAAAAAGGGGCACAAGAGGTTAGTAAATGTCTTTAATGTCGGAAAATATACTCACAAAACGCATGCATGTTTTCCCACATTTCCCAAGCCTATACCTACTAAGATTTGAATATATGAGAACACCCACTTGATCATTAAGTCAATCATAATGAACATCCAACATTTGATCATATAAACTTTGATATTAATATTCACGATTGAAATTAACACTTGACTTACCTTAGGAAAAACAAAATTATAGTAAAATTGAGCATTCGAGTTAACTT
>JAYMTO010000606.1:0-11468 GCA_036898065.1 California macrophylla | reverse complement strand
GTCCTATAAGCTCTCAATTGCTTGCCCTAATTCCTGTTTTTCTTCTTGCCAGAGCGGCAATGGGGAGCGATAACAATCTGAAGAGCTGGGTGTCTGATAAACTCATTGAACTGTTGAATTATTCACAGCCTACAGTCATTCAGTATGTCATAGGACTAGGTCTGCTTCTGTTCACTGTTGTTTTTTCTTATACATAGCGCATTGTGATTCGTGGGACTGACTACTGACTATGATGTTGTGGTTTCTGCAGCTAAAAAAGCTTCATCGCCGGGAGATGTGGCTGACAAGCTGCTCGATCTTGGCTTGTCGTCGTCAAGCCAGACCAGGGCTTTTGCTGATGACTTATTCGCCAAAGTTCCTCGCAAAGCGTCCGGCATGAGTGTGAGTAGTTCCAATCCTATTACCTATTTCCAAATTGTGAAATTTAATGGCTACTTTTCAAATATTGATGTGGTTTACTTGATCTTTGCCATATTTGTGTTTAGATCAGTTATACCAGAAACAAGAAAAGGAAGCTGCATTGTTAGCTAGGAAGCAGAAAACATATGCCCTTTTGGATGCGGATGATGAGGTTGATGCTGCTAGGCTAGCATTAAGTCCTCTGTTGTGGATCCTCCCGAGTCTAGGAATTTCGAGACTAAGAAGAAACGCTTCAGGAAGAAGACTGAGAGTCAAAACGATGAAGAAGAAGAGGTATTAGTGTTTGTATTCTCACTGATAGAATGCACTTTTTGTTTCTTATGTTGTAAGCTTGCCAATGGACGTGTGTTCTAATGCCATATCACTTTTTGTTTGATTTGATGCAACACTGCAGGAGGTTGTTCAAGTGGAAGATAAAAGACGGGTTAAGAGACGAACTTCTCAGGATGAAGACGATGGTTCAGAGGTATTGAAATGTGGATGCTTAAGCTTGAGATTTCTTTGCGTTTCGCAATTTTTACAAAAAAAGAGAGAAAAGAAAAGAAAAGATGTCTTAGTTTACAGTTCACTGCTCAATCACCATTTTAGTATGATCTGATTGGCGTATCAAAAACTTATTTATGACTTCAAGTGTCAGAATCCTTGTTTAGTTTGTTACTTGTCTAGACAATTCATTTTGAGCTTCTAACTACTGAAATATGCAGTGCCACCTAGTTTTACATGAATATTTTGGCTGGACAATGTCAAGTAGGTTATCACACTGCCTGCTGAAGTTGCTGAACTTTTTGCTTCGCAAATATAGGATTAATACGAAAAGATTTCATGCATCTGCTTCTCTGAAATTTAACATTAAGCTATTTTCCTTTTCCTGAGTATACAATATGACTTTCATCTTTATTTTTCATATGCAGTCTGAAGAGGAAAGATTGCGTGATCAAAAAGAGAGGGAGCAGTTAGAGCAGAAATTAAAAGAGAGGGACGCAGCAGCAACAAGGAAGGTAAGTATTATAATAGGAATTGGTATGTTTATTTCCTTCAATTTAGTTCTGTCAATATGAATTGTATATTGCCTCTTAATTTACCCAAGGTTAGATCTTGTTGGTTAAAGTGTGCCGTAGGCAAATTAAAATTACCATGAATCATCATTCCTTTAGTAACCAAATGCATGCAAGTTAGTGAAGTTACAAAAATTGATCTTCCTCTGTTAGAATTGTTAAAAATGTCTGTTTTTCAAATTAGTTTTTTATACAATCTTGACATGGAAATGTGTTTCTACCAATCTGCACAAACAAATTAATCTAGCTTCCTTGATTCCCGATTCCCGCCTTTTAAAACCTTTCATTTGACATTAATCCACTGTCATCTTTCATACAAAGGTTCTCTAGTAAGATCTTCCTTTAAGTACCCTGTCCTAAAATAAGATGGTACTTAGACCTACATATGTTGTAACATCAGGCTTTTAAACTCCATTGACTTTGAATGTGGGATACTTGGCAATCCCCTCATGGGTAAGCTTGCTTTGCATGTGGACCAAGAATCATATTCTAGGTAACACAGATGGGTCACACATGCCCTAGGCCAAACCAACTTTGGTACCATGTTAAACTTAACATCAACTTAAAAGCTTAAACTATTAAGTGGAAGGCTTAACTAGTAAAATAATTAAACTTAGACAGACCACACATGTTCAATGTGGGCAGCAGTTAGTAGTTAGACATGCATTTATATTTTAGTTTTGCTGCATATGTTTACTATCACATACTTGCATTTTCTTATGTCATTCAACATTGTTTCCCCCCTTTCCAATCAACAGCTTGTAGAGCCAAAATTATCACGTAAAGAGGAAGGTATGTCATCCTTAGCACATATTTGAATACTGCTGATTGCTAAATATCTGTTTACATGACACATATTTATACTTCTTTTGATGGTGTTGTCATGTGCATTGTTTACAACAGAAGAAGTAATCCGAAGATCAAATGCTCTGGAGCAAGATGACCTCGATGCTTTAAGGTTTATCTTGTCTTCTAATTTTGTAATTTTTGATGACATTGATCGGTCAATTATTATTGCCTGGATAGCAATTAAAAATCATTAGTGCTCTGCCTTGTTAAACATACCTGTCCTAACATGGAAATCCTAAACCAATGCTTACTTGGTCGGGTGATTAAGTGCTTGGGTCTTTGGCCCAAGACTAGGGTTTGAATCTCGTGGGTGGCGGTATCACTGATAAAAAACATGTAAACCCTCAATGAAGGAGGTGATTTGGAGTGTCCAAGAAATCCTTGCTTCCTGTAAGAATAATTTTCTAAACATTATACTGTTGAACTTATAGATTGAATAATACCCTTGCTCGCTCGATTGTGCACACACTAGAGTAATGGGATCAGTGGATCAAGTGGACATGAAGAGTGATGACCTTAATCTCTTGTCTCTAGATCATCAGAACTCTAGTATTGACTTCCCTAATGCATTTGCTTACCTATTACCAGCTATTATGGATCCTTTCCACTGCTCTCTGTTGTCTGCTTCTTATTTATTTGTGTTCAAATGAATATACCGCTATCTGAATATTTTTCCTTCAAATTCTTTTGTCAACTGTCAATATGTGTGTAGTGATTTGTCTTTATCACTTTATTCCCTATATCTTTATTCATTGGGACGCACTCATTTTCAATTTCGTGTCTCTTGTTCAGGAAAGTTTCAAGACAAGAGTATCTAAAGAAGAGGGAGCAGAAGAAATTGGAAGAGATCAGGTAAAGTTAAACATTACACTCAAACCTGGATTTAGTGCTATTCTTAGGGATAATCTTTAGCCACCAAGAGAATTGTAATGGGTCCATTATGCTATCTGACCTCTCTACCATGTTCTATTTATTTATTTATTTCAGGGATGATATAGAAGATGAACAATATCTTTTTGGTAGTGTCAAAGTTTCTGAAGTAGAGTATCGTGACTTAAGGTAATTACTTCGTTCCTTTTTCTGCATTCAAAACCTAGTCTTTATGAGTTTACAGATTTTTATCTTTTTGTTTTGTTCTTTTCTTTTTACCTTCAAAGGCATAATGTTAGTGTGATTATGTGAAGGATATGCTTTTGGCTCTTCAATTTGTGATATATATTTTCTGGTAATATACCCAATATGGGTAAGGAAGTTCAGTGAAGTGATATGTCTTGCATGCTGAAAATGCTCAAGGAAGTTCAGTAGGATACCTGCTTATGCTTAGACTTGTGTTGACCAATATCTTCCTTTCCTATATCCCTTAAAATGATTATCAAGCTAGTGACCATTATACTTGAGTTCTGTTCAATACTGATGCTTCAACATTTTCTTTGCCCGAAAAGACTACCGATTCTCGATATGCTACTTTTAAATTGCCTTTGTTATGGGACTTGTGAGGTTTTTGCCATGATGCTACTTGTGCAGTGCTATTATAGGTGCAAAATGATATTTTCTCTAGGAAACATGGATGAGGATTTCTTATTCTTTTCTTTCCGTATATCTACCATTTGAATTTGTACCCTGTGTATGAGCATCAATATTTTCTTTCTTTTCTTGCAATGCTCGAAGGTTGAATTTTTTCATGGATCTTATTTTGCAGATACAAGAAGGAAATATACGAACTGGCCAAGAAGCGATCAGAAGATACTGATGATATTAATGAGGTAGTTTTTAATTTGTGTTATTTTTAAAGGTTGGATGCATATCGGTTCATTTTTGAATCTACTAAATATGTTCACATTTTGATGGCTTTGTTTGTATAGTGTATATAAAGGATTGATGTTAATGTTAAATTCATCCACTCTGAATAGAGTTAGTATTGATCCTGCAAAACATATGTGGGTCACTTTAAACAGATATTAGGACAAGAAATCATGTTATAAAATTTAGGAGACTTTAAAGACTTTCTATGCTTTCAATTTGATGCTATGTAGATTTCCTCAGGAAAATGCTTATAGTGCTGAAAATCCTTCAATTTAGAAATTAATGGCCATCTTAAGTTTAGAAAATTGGATTATCTAATATAAGTGGGTATAATGGATTGGTTGTCATGACAATATGTTAATCTTTATTGCACCTATTTGGGTTATTGTGTTAGGGTTATTTCGTGTATGTCTTCTGTAGATATCCAAAGAAGTAAAACAGTGGTGGTTCTTTTACATGTACTTCTATCATACTAATCTAATGTAGTTCCTGCTTTAAGCAACTGTTTCATTCTCTCTGGACTGCAGTATAGGATGCCAGAGGCTTATGATGTTGATGGGGGTGTGAATCAGGAAAAGAGATTTGCTGTAGCTTTGCAGCGTTATAGGTTAGTTTCTGCAATACAAAGCAATTCACTAAGCACTCCAATGGAGACTTCATTAATCCTTTCTTCTCTACTTCAGTTTACTGATTTATCATTTAAATAAATTCGCATGATCTGGTAATAGATCTTGCTTTGTCCTATTATACTAATTATTTTCTTCTGTAACTTACAGGGACTCGAGTGCTGGTGATAAAATGAATCCATTTGCTGAACAGGAGGCTTGGGAGGAGCATCAAATTGGTTAGTGGTAACTTCTTCCTACTGTTATGAGCATTTTGTTACTTTACTTTCTTTAGGAATATTCTAGTTGGTTTTCAGTGTTTTAATATTAAAGTGGTTACTCTACAGGAAAGGCCACAATGAAATATGGTTCAAAAAATAAAAAACAAACATCTGATGATTATCAGTAAGTACATGATTTCCAACCAAGGGCTTCCTTCTCATTAACTCATTTCACTTGCTTGTAGAATCTATAACTAACCATTTCTGCTTGCATTTAATATTGAAGTCAAATGTTATAGCTATAAAATGCTTATTTTCGACCTCATTGTTTATGCACATGGAATCAAATAATTAATATCGATAATCTATTTTTCTAGGTATGTGTTCGAGGACCAGATTGATTTTATCAAGGCATCGGTGATGGATGGTTATAATGTACGCCTATTCATTTTTGTTACTCTGCACTTTCTAATTTGTTTCATGTTGAAATCTCATCTGATTTTGCTTTATTATGTGCAGTATGATGATAAGCTATCAACTGAGTCACATGATGAATCTGAGACGAAATCAGCATTCGAGAAGCTTCAGGTGTGCATTTCAAGGCCATTTAGTTTCTTTGACAATTAAGATTTTCTCCTTTTCATAATATGGAAATTAGTTTATGGCCAGTAAAAATCTTAGGGTAGACATGGTTCACGTGGAAGATAAATGTTTTGGTTGTGAAGACAATAAACTATTTACTAAAAACTTGACAATAAATTGAGAAATCTGACAATATAAAATATTGAAAACAAGTTACTGAAATATCATCTGCGTGCAATTTAAATGTTAGATCTCTCATACACATGTATTGAAGTTGGACTTCCTGTATTTTATTGTACTAAATATAATCAACTTTGTATCAAGAAAACAATTTTTTTGCGTGTGATGTTGATGGTTATTGCTGTTCATATATAGTCCCTCAATGATGTACTATTTGTTGAGTATCATCTCTTAGTTTATGTGAGTGGAATACAAATAATAACCATGCTTATACCGTCTAGTATGACATCAATGCCTATTCATCTGGGACCAAGAGATTTGTATCCAGGTCATTTGCTTCAGTTTCATATATTAAAATGAAAATTATTGTTTCTTATATGCCTAGCTATTTGCCTTTGTCCATTCAGGCAGACAGAAAAACTTTGCCTGTATTTCCATATCGGGAAGAATTGCTCCAAGCAGTGCATGATCATCAGGTCTTTTATTTTTGCTAATTGTTACAAACTTTTCATGTGCAGTATGCTATGTACTATCTAGTAATCCTGGTTTGCTTGTTTTTGTTTAGGTTCTCGTCATTGTTGGAGAAACAGGTTCAGGAAAAACTACCCAAATACCCCAGTATCTTCATGAAGCTGGGTATACCAAGCGTGGAAAGGTAATATCTTTCTACTTACTATTAATAATTATGAAGTATCTTACTAAATTTTTGGTGGATTTTCTTTTCTTTTTCTGTTGCACGCTTGGTAAACCAATATTAGTGTGATTACTGATGATATCCTTAATGGGTTCAGATTGGATGTACTCAGCCACGGCGTGTTGCAGCTATGAGTGTTGCTGCCCGTGTTTCTCAAGAAATGGGAGTTAAACTTGGGCATGAGGTATGCTTTCTTTCTTTCTTTCTTTCTTTCTTCATGTAGTGTATTGTGTTTTTATTGTTTGACCATCTTGTGGTGGTATTTTGATTGTATGGTTATTATGGTGTTGATCAATTAACATATCTTGAAATGTGGCTGTTTGATGGTTTATGATTTGATTGTTTGATGTCCTGTACATACTCTTGACTTCAATACATATGGCTGCACATAGACAAAAATTCACATGCTTGATTTCATTGGTTTTCTTCTACATCATTAATTTTGTTTTGCAGGTTGGTTACTCTATTCGTTTTGAAGATTGCACATCGGATAAGACGGTGCTGAAATACATGACCGATGGAATGCTATTGAGAGAATTCCTTGGCGAGCCAGACCTGGAAAGCTACAGGTGAGCTATGCTTTATAGTGATACTATTGGATTGTTCAATGGGTTGTAATGGTTAGCTTACAATATATGTTGTGTTTTTCCAGTGTTGTCATGGTCGATGAAGCTCATGAAAGGACATTATCAACAGACATTTTATTTGGTTTAGTAAAGGTAAGCAACTTTAAACACCACATGGACCCTTTCAATGTCAAAATTTATTTTTCCTATTCAATACAAATCAATCAAGTGAACGATATGCTATTCTTTCAATTGTTTCTTATACATGTTGAGGCTTTATCACTCAGAAGATTGGTGGCAAAATTCAATTATATCATAGGGATATGTGGTCAGGATTTTTGGTTGAACAGGTTTTAAATTACTTGCCTTTCTTTTATTGATTTTAGATATGACAAAGATTTGTGAAATTACAATAATGCATGTTTTGATAATGCAACCTGAGATTGCTATAATAGTTAACTAATGGACCACAGAACCATCCCCTGATTTTCAATCAGACTGGGGCCCTTGCTTTTTAGTTCTTGATCATGTGTTAATTATCCTATTTATTTCTGTCCTGAATTCGTGTTTAATTGTGACAGGACATTTCTAGATTTCGACCAGATCTGAAGTTGCTTATCTCAAGTGCAACACTTGATGCTGAGAAGTTCAGTGACTATTTTGATTCTGCTCCAATTTTCAAAATTCCGGGGAGGCGGTTTCCTGTTGAGATACATTATACAAAAGCACCAGAAGCGGATTACTTGGATGCAGCAATTGTCACTGCACTTCAAATTCATGTGATGGAGGCTCCTGGAGATATTCTGATTTTCCTCACTGGTCAAGAGGAGATTGAAACTGCAGAAGAAATTCTGAAGCATAGGACAAGGGGATTGGGGACGAAAATAGCAGAGCTGATAATCTGCCCTATATATGCCAACCTGCCAACTGAGCTGCAGGCGAAAATATTTGAACAAACTCCTGAAGGTGCACGCAAGGTAGTGTTGGCTACCAATATTGCTGAGACATCACTGACCATTGATGGGATAAAGTACGTAATTGATCCCGGTTTCTGCAAAATGAAGTCCTACAATCCAAGGACTGGTATGGAGTCATTGCTGGTTGCTCCTGTCTCAAAAGCATCCGCTCAGCAAAGGGCTGGTAGGTCTGGAAGAACAGGCCCTGGGAAGTGTTATAGGCTATACACTCACCACAACTATATGCATGATTTGGACGATAATACAGTACCAGAAATACAAAGGACTAATCTTGCAAATGTTGTCCTCAGTCTTAAGAGCCTTGGTATCCATGACCTAATAAATTTTGATTTCATGGACCCACCACCAGCTGAAGCAATACTAAAAGCACTAGAACTTCTATTTGCTCTGAGTGCATTAAATTC
Source organism: California macrophylla (assembly GCA_036898065.1). Taxonomy (NCBI): domain Eukaryota; kingdom Viridiplantae; phylum Streptophyta; class Magnoliopsida; order Geraniales; family Geraniaceae; genus California; species California macrophylla. Next base: position 3,112 of record JAYMTO010000606.1, on the reverse strand, counting down.
ACATGGTGAGCTGACTAAGATGGGTAGACGGATGGCAGAGTTCCCTTTGGATCCTATGCTTTCTAAGATGATAGTTGCTTCTGAAAAGTATACGTGCTCTGAGGATGCTATCTCCATCGCAGCTATGCTTTCTATTGGTAATTCCATTTTTTACCGACCCAAGGACAAACAAGTTCATGCTGATAATGCCAGAATGAATTTCCATACCGGCAGTGTGGGGGACCACATTGCATTGCTCAAGGTTGGTTAACCATATATGCTTGTTTTTTCTTTCAGAATATCTTTAATCAACGTGAGTCATGTATACGTGGTTGCTGATCCTATCCTTTATTCTCTTCAAGGTTTACAATTCATGGAAAGAAACTAATTTTTCAACGCAATGGTGCTATGAGAATTATATCCAGGTACAATATAATTTTCATTTTAATCAAACTAATACTCTGGTAAAAGTTCATTCTACATGCATTCTGTCTTAGATTGCGATATTTTAAGGTGAAGCTAAATGTTGTTTGGGGTGAGATGAATTGATTGTGCAACGCATTTCCACGTTTAATAAAATCATATTGGAGCTTCGTTTTGTCAAAGGTTTATGATATATATGCACACACCGCTGATTCTTCTTTTTTCCATTTCCATTATTTTGATTTTTGCAACAAAAAGTTCTCATGCAAATGAATGGAAAACACATAATATGTTGTGGTTGTAACTGTTGATATGAATGGAAAACATATAATATGTTGTGGTCGTAACTGTTCATTTGTCTATACTGTTAAAATTAAGTTATGGTTATGATGACACAATTTTTTTTGAAATATCAGATGTTGTAATGTATAATTTGTTGATCTATATTATTTATTTCTGATTTGAATATTCCCAGGTGAGGAGTATGAAACGTGCTAGAGATATAAGGGACCAGCTGGAGGGCCTCTTGGAGAGAGTCGAAATTGAATTAACCTCTAATCCCAATGACTTGGAAGCTATAAAGAAGACCATCACTTCTGGTAATGTATAACTATCCTTTGTTCAACATGACCTGAATGTTCGAATCTATCTTCAATTCAAATTTAATTGTTTTGTTCAGGATTTTTCCCTCATTCTGCAAAACTGCAAAAGAATGGATCCTACAGGACGGTCAAACATTCCCAAACTGTGCATATACACCCGAGCTCAGGGTTAGCGCAGGTAAGATATGCTTGTGTTTTGTAATGGTTGATGTTGTTCATAGATCGATAAAATGTATATGAATGTCAATGACAGTAACTTCACACTAATAAAAGGTTGAAAACAATTTTTTTTTGTACAAAGTGTTTCTGCTCAGATCATAAATCCAAGTATCTTGTTCCTTAATTTAATGGGTTATGCATCTTCAGGTCCTCCCAAGATGGGTTATATATCATGAGCTGGTTCTTACAACCAAGGAGTATATGAGACAGGTGAGTATTTATCACTCCTATTTGTCCCTTGTGTGGAGGATTTACTTGTGCGGAGGATTCACTCGACATATATGGAAACCTGCAGGTTACTGAACTAAAACCAGACTGGCTGGTGGAGATAGCCCCTCACTATTACCAGATGAAGGATGTTGAAGATGGTATGCTCTCTCTCTCGATCTGTGTGTGTGGTGATTAGAGACTCTAATGACACCGATACCTATAAAGTACCAAGATAACTCTAATACAGTCCTATAACCAATTAACTACGACAGACACTTCGCTTAACCAAGAAAGATAACATCTTTAGTGTTACTCAAGGGCTTCTGGTGTATGCTCTTGGCACCATACTATTGACTGAGACGGTTAACTATGTTTGAGTATTTTCTGATCAACCATTTCACTTTCATCCTATGCTGCCGCTTTTATTACACTAGTAGTGTGGCAGAGATAAGTTGAATTATGACAATCTAAATCTTTATAGTTGAACTCCTTTCATGTTTTCAGTTTACCAAGCATGTGTTTAACTTTGACGATTCATGTACGGTTTAAATGACTCTTTTGTGCTGTGTTGCAGCTGTATCAAAGAAGATGCCTAGGGGAGAAGGACGAGCAGCCTAGGAGGACTAGGAATCGGGTCTTGAGTTAGGAGACTAGAACATGATCATACACATGTTTGTGTAAAAGAGAACTAACTGTACATGAAATTTTGTAAAATGTACTGTCTGAAATTCTGATATATACACATTTATCGTGTAGGAATGTAAGGGTAGTAATGACGATGATAGTGATCTGACAAATGGACAATGTATTACTCATTTGCTGAATGATATCCAAGTTTTGAATTGTCGTATACAGTATGTTCTTTGTAGGGTTCTTGAAATTGCAGCAAGACCAAAAAATAGCAACAGTATAAGAAAAGTTGATAGGAAGGGGAGAGGAAAACCAGTTGAAGTGTCTGAAATAGACAATAGGAAGATCAAGGATCTAAATCTGAAATGATAAAGAATTGTGTTAAATAGTAGAAGCACGAGCAAGTATGAAATGGAAGAATTACTTGTCAATGAGGAGGAGCGAGGAGAAAGAGGAAGACTACTAAGGTATTGCTCCTCTTTGATCTTTTCACGCTGCCCTCGTTCAGCTGTGCTCAATGCACTATTGGAACTCAGAGATAACATTATCAAGGTGACCAAAGCACATCTCTATTCCACTCCCTCAAATTCACCCTAAGACCGTTGAGTTCACATTAAAGGACAAACTCGGGTTGTCCTGAAATGTCATACAATGCCCATTTTCTCTTTACGAAGGGAAAGAAATCATCATGGTCCAACCAAAGATTATGAAAGCGGAAGGGCCTGAGACCCCGGTCCACCGAAGAGGAAGATAACAAGATTGGACAATGATCAGAAACAATGTAAGGCAAACCTTTTTGCATTGGGTCAAGAACATATCAGAAGGTCAATGGATAGTAGGAAGTGGTCCAAATGACTTGCTTGGGAGTGAGATCTAAAACCAAGTGTGGTTCTTATTAGCAAGAGGAAGATCTATCAAACCTGATGCCAATATAAAACCATCAAACTCCTCTCTATTACCATGACCCTAGTAAAGTTGGCAATCTCCTATACCTTCCAAATAATGTTGAAATCACCAGCTATGAATAAATGGGAGCCAACTTACCTAAC
>JAYMTO010000605.1:0-11471 GCA_036898065.1 California macrophylla | reverse complement strand
AATAATTGTTTTTTAAATGACAAAAATACTCTTGATCTTAATCTCAAAAAAATATTATTTTTCGTGTTTTTTTTTATTTTTCAAAATATCTTTTTACACCTACTCAACTATTTTTATATCTAAATCAAAATATTTTTGGATAAAAAATAGTATTTTAAGAAATTAGGTTTAAGGCTATTTTCGTTATTTTTTAACAAAACAATAGCTATATGTCACTTTTAAAAAGTTGAGTGTCTTAAAATTTAGTGGGTGAATTATGTGCAAAACGCTTCAATTTAAGATAGTAAATTACAATTATCCCTAGAACTATTATCTCATACAATGGATGTTATATTTCACCTTTTACTAATGTGAAGAATACTTAATAAAATAATAATTGGGTCTTTAAATATTAATTTAATTTTTTTTAGTTGAATTGAACTACTAAAGACTATGGTTAGTAACTCAGATGGATTATAAGGATAGTAATAACCCAAACACTTGTTTTATGAAAAACAGAAACTGGACAGGTCAATTTAAAATAAAATAAAAACTAATCTGCTCTGTAACTTTTGTTGAGGGTTATTATTGGAAGTAGTAGGTTTAGTCATGAACAACAAAGAGTAAGGGTAGTAGCTCAGATTGATTATAAGGATAGGAATAATCCAAACACTTTACAGATCAATTTTTAAAAAAAAAATCTGCACTGTCGTTTTTGTTGAGGAGATTAATTTATGGAAGCAGTAAGTTTAGTCATGATCAAGTGGGACCCACCACTTAACGTGGTAGGGATGGTATTAAGAATACATCATGAGTGCAGAAAAGTCAAATGTCATGGTTTGGTGAAGTAATTCAAGACATTGGTTCGAGAGCAAGACCATGACTAGACTGAGGTTCCATCTTTGAAAAAGATTGTCTAAGTTGGTGGTCCATGCATTCTGTTTACTTTTCCCTGTCATATGTTTGAGTTAGAATTTGATTCTTTTGCTGCACATTATTGCTTGAATGTTTTGTTGCTTCATTCATCATGGATCTAGTATTATATTAATGTTGATATTATTAAAGTAAAGCCACATTGCATAAGTCTAGCACTTCATGAGTCCCAAGTAAACTCCCTTGCATTTCATTTTGTGATGGCATGAAACTCATGTTCCACTCAACAAGAAATGCCCACGGAGCTTCCTCCTCGGGTTTGACACATGAATGAGTTCAAAAATAGTATAGTAGAGAATAGAGATATGGACATCATGAACTGCTACTTATTTTTTTTTTCAAATATGAATCCAGGTCAGCAAGTTATGAAAGTTTACTTGAAAATATTATCCTAACTGATTCTGAACATATGCACTATCTTGTCTAATGCTTTGAAGTCTTGTCCTGCTCATTGGACTTTTATGCTGTGGCAAGCACTTATTTACTTGGACATATGATAAGTTTAGCACAACATCCACGTTTCAACTGAATCTCAATGAACCTAGTCAGGAATAATAAAGGGACCCAACTCAGAAATTCAGTTCTCATAACCAAAGTCAAACTTGATTGATTGTATCCTCTGATACTTCATTGCAGAGGATACTCGTCATGCTCGAAATATACGAATTTATTTCAGATAAAGAGGGAAATATGTGGGATTTCCACATTAACTTCAGGTAAATAACATTACAATAACTGGCAACTTGAATTGAGTATTATGTACATTGAACTTACTTTAAATTGCTACTTGAACTCAATTATAGGGAGACATGAGGTAAGTGTAGACATGAGATAATTCACGAATGAGCAGGTTGCTAGTTGCTTTAGTTGTTTGCAAACCTTCCCTGGAAAAACATTTTGTACTATTATTGACTATCGTAGTTCTTTGACTTTTGGGAACAGCGGATGCTCTTGTTTCATCCGGTTTGGCGGCGCTTGGATACAAATATGTCAACATTGGTATCAATTTTTACATCATTTACCCTCTGTGGTATTTGGATTATACTTAAGGGAACTGGAACCAAAGAATGTAAACTTCCTGCTTTCTATAATTTTTCTTAAAGAGTATGCAATTACTTGGGGATGGGAACCCCTTTCCTCTTTATTGTGGTAGAATGGGAATGGGGTGTGAATGCATAGTTCATTATTCAAACACAAGGATGTTTGATTCTCATTCCCTTAAAATGCAAACATTAAACTGTTATATACTTGTGAGGAGTTTCTTCTCTCCCTCTTTTAGGTAAAAGTGATTTGGTTCTTAGGTGGTTTTACTAAGTCATTTTATATTCCAACAAACAATATTAAATTTTCTCTGTTGGGGATTCACACCAACTAATGTGTAAAGAATTGTGAAAGTGATAGTCAACAACACATCCTCATGGTTCAATGGTGAAAAATCAGATGATTGCTGGGCAGAAGGAACAAGAGACTCAAAAGGAAATCTGAGGGCAAAATCTTCCACTTTTCCTAGTGGAATGAAGGCCCTTGCAGATTACATACATGCAAGAGGCTTAAAACTTGGCATATACTCTGATGCTGGGTAATAACTCTGTTTACTGCTGCAGTGATATAAATGGGTTCAACTTCCATGACTCACATCACATAAATGAGAGAACTGAGACCTTTTTCATTCTGCCAAATAAAACTCACATATAGGTTTGTCCATTTGATTTCATCCTTCTGATTTCAGTTATAGTACATGTAGCAAGACAATGTGGTCTCTTGGGCATGAAGATCAAGATGCAGAAACATTTGCTGAATGGGTGAGCTCCTTTAATCAATAGTTAACCTTTTCTATAATAGTATATGTGCTTCTTGCCAAAATGAAGCCAAGCTTGGTGAAAAGACAGATTCAGCTAAAATATGGTCATTTGATGTAGGGAATTGATTACTTGAAGTATGATAACTTCGACAATGATGGTTCCAAGCCTCTGTACAGGACATTCATGTCAATTAAGTTTCTTCACCATTCCTTGAATCCTGGTTCTTCAAAGAAATATCTATCACGTTAATGAATCTGGTACATGGTGACAGATATTCAAGGATGAGCTCTGCATTGCGCAAGGTTGGCCGGCCCATCCTTTACTCCCTATGTGAATGGTAAGTCACCTTAACTCTACAACACCACAGTTTTGTTATCAGATTTTCAGGCACACAGATATGTTCATATCTATGTTGTTGAGTACTATAAGGGTACTCAGTTTCTAAAATTTAGCATCGTATGAAGATTGAAATAATATCTACAAATGTTTTCAGCATCGCATAAAAATTGTTTGCTACTGTAAATGACTTTAAAGGGCTATATTATAATAGGGGGCAAGACAATCCAGCTAAATGGGCTGGATTGCTTGGTAATGCGTGGAGAACTACTGGAGATATTAAAGATACATGGGAAAGGTTCGCTATACTTGTTCATATCCTTCATATGAAAATGTTCATAGTTGACTACTCCCGTCCCAAAATAAATCTCCCATTTTACTATTTGCAAAAATTAAGCATTCGAACTTTAGTGTTTGAATTTCCACCTCTTACCTCGTATGCTTCTATGTGTCCACTACTCAAGCTGTTATAACAAACTTACAGAAGAATATTAATTAGGATCCATGCTTAATTAACTAATTAAAATGGAAATAGAGCCCCCTTATATATAAGGGGTGGTGTTGAGTCCATACATTTCAATAATTGCTGATAAAAAAAGTAACATCGTCAAATTTTAATTAAAATACAAAAATTTCCCTTACAATTTGAAATTTAAAATAGGGTTAAAAAAACTGAAAATAAATATTTTCAAAATAAAGTTCAGTTTTAAATTTGAACTTTAAAGTAGAACAATTATTTTTTTAGTTTCAAAAAATGGGAAATATTTTTTCAATTAATAATAATAATTTTGAAAATAGATCATTGACAGCATTATGACGTCACATGTTTTCTTCGCGCCACATCGTCAGAGTTCAACAAATTCATAGTTCACCCACCTACTTCACAAAATAGGAGCATATTCCTCCAACGCTTGTTGAATCCCCTTTCGAGATACGCTTTGCGTCAAAGAACACAAATAGATCTAAACACAACAAAATATGGGTTGGTTTCTAGTGTAGCTCATCCCTGCTGGTCTTCGGCTTTTTCACTATTCATTGAAGTCGGAGCGAGCCATTCACATCTGCCAAAGAAAGAATCATTCCATGAAGTCCATTCAACCTCCCCGACCCGGAATGTCTATCGAGACGTTTCCATCTGGAAGCGCGACAATGTCTCGCTAGAGGAGTGGAAGCACGAAGACCACAGGCAACTCAATCGAAGCTCGTCTTTGTTGGTCTGAGTTCTTCTATTTCCTTTAATGTAAATGGTATTTTTTTTCACAACACCCTTCTAATGTTGCTGTAGGGACTAAGGAAAGATGATGGTAGGGTGAAGGGGTTAGCCGCGCAGTCGCAGAACAACCACAGACCAGTCGCGTCTCGCGCCTCCGCCTCTGTGTTGTCGCGCCTTGTTGTCCCGTCGATTGCACGACCATCTACAACGTCATCCGATCGTCACTCTCCGCCCCAGGCCAGATCTGCTCGCCGGGATCATTCATCGCTCGAACCAAATCTGCTCTCCCTCATCTTCATCTTTGTTTCGCCTCTGGTGATAAACGTAGAACAGCCACAAACCAGTCACACATCGGTCCTCCTCTTCTATGTTGTCGTGCCATATTGTCCTATCGATTGCGCGAATACCTAAAACGTCGTCTGATTGTCTCTTTTCGCCCCAGGTCAGATCTTCTCGTTGGGATCATTCATCGCTCGAACCAGATCTGCTATCCCTCATCTTTGTCTTCGCATCGCCGTTGGTGATCCCTCTGGCTTACGATGGTGAGATACATGAACAACAGCAGAAGCTTCCGCTCTCATCGTCGGTCTCCTCCTCCGCCTCATGGTCGCACCCGTTACGATGACTATGCGTATCGCAATGGCCACTCTTACCATGACCATCGCTCTCATGCCCCTTCGGAAAGTTACAGATATTGCAGAACTCGGAGTCACATGTGAGACGAGAGCGAGTGAGTGGACCACCAACGAGGATGGCCTCCGCGAACTACCAGCAAAGGACGACAGATGCGTTAGGATGCTCGGATGATGGGTGCTATGAGATGAAATGCATCTCGGATGGTCCGTTCCCCATCCTGACCCTGCTTCTCGGGCCAAAATTGTCGTCGAGATAAAAGTGAGGTCCGATCGCCACCTCGAGCAGCTCGGCATCATCCGTCCGAGTCTCGGCCCCAGCTTCCGTATCCGTCTGGGACCCATTCTACTCATGCTCACCCATCCAGGCCTCAACCATCATCCCCTGCAGCTCCGTATGGCCAATCATCTCAACAGGCGTGGCTACCGAAAGTTCTGGCAGAGAAGGGGACTGTGTATATTGGGAATCTGCCAGTCATTGCCAACCAAGCTGCTCTTCGTTCCATATTTGAACCATTTAAAACTATGCTTTGTATGGTACTCTACTTCAAAATGCCAAATTGGTTGTGGCTATTGGTCATACTGTGTCTGCTACTGCTGCTATATTTCATGATCACCGGTAGGGATACAGGTAAAAGGACTGGGAGGCATTGCGCCCATGGTTTTTTGCATTCATAGATTGTGTGAATAATATTCTGAATGGGGGCAGTTTCAGTGGATCACGATTCAAGGCATACCTCTACGAGGCTCTTCTGGTGTAGGATGTTCAACTCTTAGCGGGTATTCCCCATGTTGGCCTAAGATTTTTGGGGCTACATGCTAACTTGATATCGAACTGTCCGTTTGGACTGTCAAAGGATCTCATGCGCTCTCCACTTGGCTCCCAAAACCCTTTTTCATCGGGGCGTGTAATTGGACGATGCGGGCTCAGGACGACCTCTATTGTGAGCCCTGATCATACTCCATCGTCGGGAGAATTGGGCATTGTGGATGACACCGTTATGAGAGAGGAGGGGCTCCCATCCTGGGAACTGCACAGGCGCCCATCATTGCTGGGAACTCTCATCAGGATCTTACTGAGCAGGATACCATCATTTTCGGGCTCTCAGGTGGACACTCGGCTTGCTCGTGTTGTCTGGGAGCCTACTAGTGTTGGGCCTTCATTTGAGGACGCTCGACCTATGGGTATTGTGGCCGCAATCACCATGGCTGGCGAGGAGGACTTGGTCATTGTTAGGGCGCCCGCCACTTATGGGCATCCCGGTGAGGACACCTACCGCGAGACTGAGGATCGATATGAGATGTCCCGTGAAGATCTTTTTGCTTTTGCGTACTATATGGGATATCATGGAAAGGAGGATGTCCTCCAGAGGATTCAGAGACGCGTTTCACCACAGAATGGGGATTAGGGGATTACCAACCCTACTTCGGTTCAGCAGTGAGCTTTATTGCCTATCGTTTATCCTGCTCTGCTGGATGCCGATCACTCTGCTGATTTTGCAAATGTTGTAGTATCTTACACTTACTCTAAAGTGCTTGGGTCAGCCTCTATCTCTCCATGTTCCATAACTAAGTCACCCTCAATAGCTTCGGCTACACATTAGGACCTAACTATGGGTGAACCCTCTGCCGAAGTGATTTGGGACTGTGCGAATTCGATGGGCTTGATTGATAGGAGACTTGATGAGGGTTTTTTGCGCCGTGGACGTACTTCCTTGCGAAGGAAAACGGGAGACAATCTTAGCTGACCCTCTTACACTATCTCGATCTACCCCTTGGGATGCCTAGCTTTATGTCACTTTTCATTTTGTTGTCCTTGCTCTTGTACACTTTTAGCTCTTCTTGCTTTATGTTGGGCTACTTGGCCCTGTTTGGTTGTCCTCTTTGTAGCTTGTTTTAAAAGGAGCTCGCTAGCTGCATCTGAGCTTTTGGTCTGGGGTTCATGGTCTTGCATGGTATATGATCCAGTTCTTTTCTCTTGTTTTCTATACCTTTGGTTTCTACGTTGGGATTTTTAATACATTTCTCACTTATCAAAAAAAGTTAATGATATTAGTTATGGACGACTATCACATAACTACCCATATATCTCAATTACCACCTCTACCATCTTTATTTTATCATCATTACTGATGGAACAATTTTCCGTCAAATTAGGCCTATAAAAAGTCGGTTTTGCCCATTTCATTAAAAATAGGAAAAACTCATATGATTACACCTAAGTATGAATATTTTTCACACAACTACCCCTACTTTGAAAACATCTCACATACCACCCTCAAACATCTTTAACTTCTCATTCTCATTAACAAAATCATGTTTAGTGTTGTTTTATACTTCATTTTCTCATGCTTTCTCTATTTTCAAGCTCGGATTATGGTTATTTCAATTAATGCATGAGTAAATTTTGGAATTGCTTAATTGTCTATGCTTATTGTGATACTTAGTTGACGTTTGTCCAGCACTCATTAGCTAGTATGGGGATTTAGAGACATGCGAGAGGTGCTCAGATCCCAAAAATTAGGTTGGATAGATAGGTCCTAATGTAATTCCAACGCTCCCAACCTCCCAATCCGATAATAGTTGGACAATTACAACTCAATATATCGAGAGTGACATGCAAGAACTGTGTGTGAATGGATATATAATCTAATCCACTCATGGGTACTGTCAAGCTTTGCGAGGGTGGGTTGTTTTGAATTGTGTTGTTGATGTTGATATGCAGCTTTTCGTTTTCAGATGTTTTGCTGATTAGCTTCTGCAATGCTTTAACTTTTGCTAATGTCCATATATAGTAATTGTCTACTTGTCTTCTCGGACTTCTCCTACTTGTTGGGGTAAAATCAGGATATGCCCTTTGATGATAGGCATAGTTTTAGAAATTCTTCGTGAACTGCCATATGATATATTGCTTATGTTGATTATGATGCTGATACGGTACCTGCATCAAGTGTCTATTTTCGGTGATGTTTGCATTCTATAATTGTTCAGATTGTGATCTTGTTTCTGTTTGAGAGTAGCTCAATTGGTAATAATCAGGATGTTTAATTGTTTCTATAATTGTTCACTTTTTTGTATGAGTCTTTGTTAATTGGTTGTCTTTCTGACGTATAAAGCTCAATTGGTTGTCTTCCTGACAGCAAATAATAAAAGACAACAAGAGAACAATTGTGCATTGATAGCAAGACTGCAATAGCCATGGTGAGCTTACGAAGACGGAGGCTTTTGGGACTCTCCAATGGTAAACATCAATTGTGATTTACTTTGTGCAAGATATTTAACTCTCTCTATCAGCTCGTGCTCTTAAAACAATTTTGATGGATACCATGTTGAAAAAGCATTATTCTTTACCTTCTCATGGTTTATTTTTGAAGTGTGGATTGGTCGACTTGAATTCAGTTTACTAGCTTCTACATTATGCTTAAGTGGTGTTATTCTTGCAGGGCATTATCAACGTCCACTTCTTAGCTGGGATGACGAAACTGGTCACGAAAATCCTACCCAGAAGGCTGAACCTGGGAGTGTGCAACCTCTTCCATCAGATGATGTCAGTCAGCTGGAGGTAAAAGTGATTATGAAATCTACTAGTTTATACATATTCATGAAATGAGTGTTAGTCTCACTTGATAGTTGATACAAATTGAACTTTATTTATCATGTTTTTGGATACTGTTCAAAGACAGTTTCTGCAAGTATTAACTGTTATAGACACTTGGCATATTTATTTTCACGCCAATCTACTGTTGTCTCGTATTTGTAGACATGCATTACTATCTTCACTGTATCGTGAAACGGTTTCTGATATCACAGTAACGAGCGTTGATGTGTATTTATGAACGGAATATTCTTAATAAGTACCTTGTTCATCTCAAACATATATGAATGCACATACACACACATATCATGTAGTTGAAGTCAGTAGTCATGTCTGTCAAGGGATGTATAGCAGTTGATGCCTTGGGTTGGTTGCACATTGTGGCCATTTCGCAAATTATATCACCAGCATTCCTAGTTTAGATGAATACGTATTGTATATAAGTGTATTGCAGCTTAATTTTTTTGATGCATGCTAGGATATCTGTTCATCATTCAATAGTTTACTTCGATGCCATTGATTTGCTTGACAGCAAAAGCATGTCATAAGTTCTCAACTCTATAAACATATGAAATCCTGTTCCTGGTGCCATTGTGATTAATGATCAATTGTAGCATTGACGTTGAAAGTAAAGCTATTATAAACAGATGTTTATATGCTAAATGTATATGTTTTCCCTCATCATTGCCTCTGACTTGCATTGAATCGTAAATGTTATGCTCGCAGGATCCCACTATGAAAGTTGACCACGGAACGGGCTCTAGCTCATCCAAAGAGCCGCGTGAGGATGAACCATTTCCAGGTTTGTTTCTGTACACAAATATTTGATATCGACCTGGGGCAGATGGGGAAGTCCCATCTTGTAGGTTCACTCAATTACGGTCCTGATGCTGCAAGTTCTTTTTACACAAAAAATGGCAAGCTGTTGGTATAGGCCATGGGAAGTATAACTAGTTCAGAAGCACAGTGACCTCTCTTTAGCACGTACTCTGAAAGTACTGTTTTGTCGTCATTAAAATCGTATTTTAATGATGTCATATTCAGGGTTTGTGAATTACAGACGTGACAGTTCCTCAAACTTCTTAAAACACTATAACCGTATAACCCATAACTCCTAGGTTGTAAAAGCATTTTTATGCAGATAAGATAATCACCACCCAGAAAATATGAACACCAATCATTATCATACTTACTAATTGGTTTCATCTTGCCTGAATGAGTTGCTCATCTATCATAGCAAATATAGAAGCTTTCATTTAATACTAGTCGATAGTTACTGAATCCGAATTGGAAAAAAAGTCATGATATCATTTATGTGTGCTTACTATATATTGTTTGTCATGACATGCTCAGAGGATCTTAAGACAAAATTTAGAAACATAAACCCCTACTATAAATAGAAAGTTGAACTGATAGGAGGTATTGGTTCAATGTTTATTTTTATCATATCAGATTAAATGCTTACTAAAAATGTATGTACTAACTGAAGTAAGTAAACATTAATACAACATCGTTATGTAATGGCTAAATACATTGAATGAGACTTTCAGAATTTAAAAATCCTTAAACAAGCTCAAGTCAAGGAAATCAAAATGTCCAAATCTGTAGTTTGGTTAGTATTGATTAGGTTCTGTGGTGATGGTTTGTGAGGCTATGTTGGGTTTTGCTTGGCGGCATTTACCGATTTTTTTTTCTGTTTCTGCAGGGATACCGGTGAAACGGAGAAAGAGACATAGGAGAAAGAACTCGCAAAACCAGGAACCATGTCTGATGAGAGGCGTTTACTTCAAAAATATGAAATGGCAAGCTGCCATCAAAGTCGACAAGAAACAAATCCACTTGGGAACTGTCGGTTCACAGGAAGAGGCCGCTCGTTTGTATTACAGATTAGTGTCTCGTTTTCAATTTACCCGTGTTATGACTTTCCTCATGATTCATATACATACAAAAATTCTCGGCTTTTCTGGAATAGCTATGCTCGTGTTTCCATCGATGTTTGGAGCAGTACTTTCACATTGAAGGAAACACGAGCATAGCTATTCCAGTCCAAACCATTTCATACAAGACGTGAACTCGTTTATCTTATCCAATCACAGGGCTGCTTTCATGTGCGGGAGAGAACCCAACTTTGAGCTCTCGGAGCAAGAGAAGCAAGAACTACGAAAATTCAAGTGGGAAGAGTTCTTGGCAATGACCCGACACGCAATCACTAACAAAAGTACATCCTTTTCCTCTCCGAACTTCCATTGTTGTTGGCAATCGTCATACATAACTAGCTTAACCTTTGATATGCATTTTCAGAACACAGAAGAAGGATCGGAGCGGGACAACAGAAGAGACCCGAGCCAAGTCCGGCGAAGAAAGGTGAGCAATTCTCACATTCTGAAGATGTGGATATGGACACATCAGTCTCCTGAAACCTCGGATTTTGACAGTCTTAGGTTCGAAACAGAGATAAATTGGCTTCCATTTTTCCGACATAAAAGGCCCCTATTCGGGCGGGTCGTGTCGTGATGGAGATGTTCTTAGCATCATTTTAACTCAATAAAGATAGTTTAGTCTCTAGATGTAAGAGCTCCATCGGTTACAATGTAAAGTTATGAGATCATTAGTTTCAATTCTGTACCTTATTCGTTATTATTGTCGATAAAAATTATAAATTTTCACGATATATCACTCTTACTGACGGTAAATTATTGTTTAACATGTACGAGTCAGATAAGGAATGGAGTTTCCAGTGACAGACGGGTGAGCGTATTGAGAACTTATCTTCGAATTGGGAACATTAAGCTAGATAGGGATGGCAACGGGTGGGTATTATGATCGTTGATCTCATAGCGTTTGAAAATTTTGTCCCCTTCTCGTTAGATTAAATAGATCTCGGCTCTTCATTCGAGAGAGATCAAGTATATAAGGGGGTGACCTCCTCATTTGTAAACACACTTCATTATATGAAAAAAAGTCTCTCTTTAGCACTTTTT
>JAYMTO010000604.1:0-11475 GCA_036898065.1 California macrophylla | reverse complement strand
CAGAGAATAGGAACGATGATGAGACGGCTCTAGGGTTTGTTTTTCTGAGGAAGATGAGTCAAGACTTGGTTTTATAACGAAGCTAGGTCCTTTCAATTACGTTACTGCCCCTAACTTTGATTCGAAACTACCGTTCGGTACCACTTCGATTAGATTGTTTGGCACATTCTTCCTTCTCGTGGAGAAGTATATAAGAGATTAATTTTGTAAATAATTGTTTGGTTCGTGATTAGATGAATTTATATAATTTTATTTTGGTTTGGTTTGAAAATAGATTTTTGAAGGCGATTAAGGTTAGATTATATTAAGTATAATATATATATATAATTGAACTTTAATCAAGTTATGAGTTTATCGAATTTTAGAATTGATTAATTTATTAAACGAGTTTAACATTGAACTTGAATTTGACTTGAACTTAATTATTACAAATTCAAAATGAATATTTAACAATTGGCCTAACTTTACTGGCTATAGGTGTTCAGAAATTGGGCTCATGATTCGAGAGTTGAGAAGAGGCTTCAGCCAGCCCAACTAATCGGGCCCATCAATAGAGGGCCATTACGCAATTACATAAAAGTACAGGGACCTGTTAGTTAAACAACAAAACCAACCTCATCCAACAACACGACCCGCTCTGAAAATGGGTGGCCTCTGAGAGCAAAACCAACGATCTTCTCTGCTTCGTTATCTTCTCCACACTCTCGAAACCGCCACGACTCCGACCAAAACCCTCCGGCATTTTCGGAATTCCGATCCGGAGACTCAAAAATCTCTCAGCTACTGCCCTCGATTTTGATTCGACGGAAATGGAGGCTACGAGGAGTTTGATTTCTTCGCCTCCCCCATTTCCTCCCAGAACCCTCCCTCGGATCTCTGCTTCTTCTGTTTCTCCAGGTAGGATCGTCGGTTTCTCTTTTGGGTCCTGTTGGGTTGCTGAGAAATTGCAGGAGGAAATGGAAAGTTGTCGTCTTTAGCTTCAGATTTTGCATGTTTGTAATCGTTGTGTGTTTGTGCTGTGTAATGGCTTAGATGTGCGGAGCAGGTTTTGTTGCATTTGGTATTTGAGTATTGTGATGTTTATGGACGTGCTTATAAGGGTTTGAAGCCAATGAGGATCAGTGTAGTTGATACTAGTGAATAGTTTCGATCCCCAGATGCCATCACTTCAGTGGGTAATCTCGGTTGGATAAGTTCCATTTTTTACATTAACACATTGAGTTACATTATTAATGTGCTCTGGGATGTTCAATGTTTGTATGTTAATGAATGAGGGTTTTGAAGTTTTAACGAGTTATGCGAGCTGAAGTAGTCAAGTTTTGGTAGCATATGCAAAATGCCTTGAATTTCTTTATCTTGATATGCAAATATGCTATTAGGTGAATTTACATTTCATGGCATATATATCTGTTTTTCTTTTACTTGATGTTTTGTGTGTGATATGAGATATCATTATATCTTAGGGTTATACTGTTTTCATGGCATTGATGTTGTTCATCTTTGATGTGCAAACAGCGACTGCAGTTACTTCTATGCCAACTGCTTCTCTAGCTCGAAATTTTCCTACCTCAGTTCTCTTACAAGAGCAGCGTGATGAGTATAGGCCTCTCTTGAGCATATTTAAGGAAGATAAAACATCCCAGGTTACACTCTTACAGATACGTCTGTTTTGAAATCTTGAGTTCATAAATAATAGTGTATCTATGCTGTTTGGTTCATGTTTTTTTTGGGTGAATAGATGCAGTTTTACTCTTCTTCCTTGGGTTGTCTTTTCCATTAAATCTGAAACTAACTTTAAGTTATGTCCATATATCTTTGCTTATAAATTTAGCTTGTCGCTGATTGTGGTAGTTAGGTTCAATACTATTGGTAATTACTATCGGCCATACCTTTTTAATGCCCTGAACATTTTTACTTTCTTCTATTGATACATGGAAAACAAATTTGAGGCATGTGATAGTAATATATAACCTTATTTGTTATCTGTGGTAATTCCTACTTAATGCATCATCTATGCACTCATTTTTCATGCTTGCTTCTATAGTTAACATTGGATAGGAGGCATATGACGACGGACACCTCAGACAAAGAAGAAGGCCCTGGCTATTCCGAGCAATTGGTGCGTGATTTTCAAAACCAGTTGCTTGCTTGGCCCGGTTTATACTCGCTGTAAGATGAAATTTGCTCCTCTCCTGTTTCTTGCACTATTTTCTTGTGTCCCTTCCTCATGTAATGCTTTCGTAGTAATTTTTTTTCTTTTTCTTTTGCAGATTGTCACCATCACATAGACACGAAAATCAGTCTTTATCCTCAACCATGCAATCTGCTACAACTGATACAAAATCAATAGATGTTGAATCGAGTATTGCAATTTCCCTTGCAAAAAAAGCTTTGCTAGCCTCAAAACAAGCAGTCATGTTAAATGAGTACTCTGAAACATTTAAAGATGATCTTAATGGTTCGCTTTCTCAGAGGTATGGTTTTTGTTTACCGCCTCCTTTTCCCTATATTTGCTCTTATTTCCAGGTAAACTTGTTTATGAATTAATGTCTGGAACTGTTTTTTTTAGTGTGGAGTCCACAAGTTTGACAAATCTTCCCCTTGACGAACGGATAACAGTGAGGTCAACACGACTTCAAGAGCGGCATTCAAAGAAAAGGAGGGTGCCAAATCTCAAAGGCGCTGTTAATGAGAGGAACATGTCTAGAAGGGTGAAGGCAAAAAGAAAGACAAAGAAAGGTCTCAGTAGAAATGATCCATTTAATTCATTGTTTTCAAGTAAAAAATCCAAACCCTTGACTGCTAAAGAAGAGTTGGAAGTGATTGCTCAAGTACAGGTGTGTTTTGAAATCTGTTGTTCGATGTGGAAGATGCTTAACTATCAAAGATCTAATCCTTGCATGATTTTTGTATGCATAACAGGATTTGATGAAATTAGAGCAAGTGAAGAGTAGGCTTCAATCTCACTTTGGCCGGGAACTGACCCTGGTTGAATGGTCTGAAGTAGTTGGGATCAGTTCTCGGGACTTACAGTCACAGCTGTACTCTGGTAACAGAAGCCGGGAGAAGTTGATTTCTGCAAATCTGCGCTTGGTGGTTTATGTTGCAAAACCGTATCTGAAAAGTGGTGTTAGCCTTCAGGACTTATTTCAGGTTAGGGCTCTGAATTTGTAATTATAATTTGTTCATTTAAGTGCTTTCCATGGGTAGGCCTATCTTCTAGCTTGGGGTTGAGGATCTCTTCTACTAGCACAAAATTTATCTACACACTCGGCCATCTTAAACTATCTTGTGACACTTACATATCTCATGTAGAGATTTATCTACACACTCAGCCATCTTAAACTATGTTTGAATGCTGAGAAAGATCAGAATATTAGGAAACTTTTCATTTGGTTGGACTCGGAGTTGCAGTGGCAAGATTTTCAGTTTCTTGCTATCAAAGTCATTGCCATTTAATGGAAACATGTATGTACTTTAGCCGTATGAAGTTCATTATTGTAATCCCTTTTCAGTTTCTTTTATGATATATAGGCGGGATGTATGGGTCTCATGACAAGTGTTCAGAGATTCAAACCTCAAGCCGGTTGCCGATTCTCGACATATGCCTACTGGTGGATAAGACAAACTGTTAGGAAAGCCTCGATTCAAACTTCCGGGTTTGCTTTGCCGGTAATGACAATCTTATTGTTTCTTGACTTTCTATTTTAAGATTGACTTGGATTCTTTTACTGGTTTAACCAATCATCTGTATTCCGATGTCAATTGGAGAACAGTTTGAACTTCTAACATCGATCAGTGCTGTCTCAAATGCTTATTATTGTTCATTATAAGTAACCTAGGAAATGGCCTTTGTTAAAATATCTAAATTTCCTTGGTTAATTAGGCACATATACATGCTCTCTTGGGCAAGGTACAGAAAGCAAGGAGATTATATGGTCAAGAAGGAAACCACAATCCAACGGCTGATGAGATAGCGGAACGGGTCAATATTACAGTTCATAAGTTGAGGAAGTTATTAATCCGTTCAAGAGAACCAATTTCACTGCAACAAACAGTGTGGGGAGACGAAGGAGGTGTCACTTACCAAGTAATGTTTCCTACCTATCACATTGCTTTACTATGAATCAAAGGTATCTTATTTTTGGCCACTTAGGTACCAAATTGGAACAATGAGTAACTGAACTAAAACAAAAGTACTATTTTGCTCCATTGTACTACAGAGAATAATGTCATGGCTTGTTTGTCCTGTCTGCAGGAGATAACCGAAGACACCACGATTGAGGGTCCGGAGAAGGAACTGATGATAATGGATATAAACAACCTCCTGATGAAAACCCTCAACCCTAGGGAGAGGCGGATAATTAGGCTAAGATATGGCATTGAAGGTGACAGACCGTACACATTGTCTGAAATTGGTGTACAAT
This sequence comes from California macrophylla, assembly GCA_036898065.1. NCBI lineage: Eukaryota > Viridiplantae > Streptophyta > Magnoliopsida > Geraniales > Geraniaceae > California > California macrophylla. The sequence continues at coordinate 7,048 of JAYMTO010000604.1, read as the reverse complement.
TTGGAATATCTAGAGAAAGGGTACGGCAGTTGGTGGACCAATCAACGCTGAAGCTCCAGAAATTCTCTGACACTGAGGGATTCAAGTTGGAAGAGTACGGAGAAATGCTTGGTTAGACACATATATACAGCAAGGCCACATTGTTGCATTCTTTTCATATTTCAACAAGCACTACAATGGAAATCGGCCATTGAGCTTCCAACTTTCAGCCATGTCTCTACACCTAGAGTGGTTATTCCAAGTATCTTTTAACTTGGATGTCAAGAAAGCTTGTTCAGAATAGGATTTGAAAGCTTTTGAGTTGTAATGTTACTCTTTGTACATGTGTATGGTGAATTAATAGATGAATGTTTAAGCTCATCAAAGTCAAATAAAATCTAGTTGTTTTAAGGTTGCGTAAGGCTAGTCCTCTGTAAATTGCTAAGTAATGAAGTTTATGTGAATGAAATAGATCTTATCATCCAATCTAGTCAATATAGTAACTTGTTTGACCAGGAAAAATCAGCTATTTTGCTCCATGGATGCATAATATTCTTGTGATGCTTTGACTTGTATTAACAATGAATAAAACAAGAAGCTACATTGTTTTGACAAAAACGATCTGAACAGGGATACATTTTTGGATTTAGGAGAGTACAAGGATACATTTTTGGATTTAGGAGAGTAACAAAAAAATCGTTACAAAATCTATATGCATAAAAGGAACCAGATCTCTATAGTCTCTAACCCTTGTAACCAATACTCACCGGTGCAAAAATGGGCATCTATATGTCCTCTTTTTGTTTATATCTTCTTGACATCTCTCAACTTCCCACAAAATGGAATGAGATGAACCTGAAGGAAATAACAAGACAAACGATATCAGTGTGTATGAGGAATCATCATCATCAAATATACTACTGACATGAAGCCTGGGGCTACACTTCACACTACCATCAAGCATATCATGATATCAGAAAGAGAAGACAGAAACCAAGATTTGGTATGCCATTAAAATGGGTACTGATATAGGGAGATGACCTTGATATCAATATTTTATGGCAATGAAGTCCAGTCCATTTGTTATCGGCCAAATTCAAAGCTATGAGCTAGTTGTATGGAGGCTGCCCACAGGCGAAGAATAAACAATGTCATCACACTGAAGGCCTGCTTTCACCATCTCATCATACAATTTAAAAGCTTCATCTGACCTTCCACTCTTAGATAATCCAGAAATCATTGCTGTGTAGGTAACTTCATTCCGGGATAAACCCCTTTTTTTCATTTCCTCGAATAGTTTCAAGGCATCGTCTATATTCCCGTGAACACATTCCCCGTGTAGAAGTGACGTATATGTGTAACTGTCTGGGATGAGCCCCTTGTATTCCATCTCATCTCGTAGCTCATAAGCTTCCTTCAACTTTCCTTTCTTCACATATCCATCAACTAGAGTATTGTATGTAGTGGTATAAGGCTTCGCTCCCTTGCTCTCCATCGCGAATAGCAACCTCTTTGCTTCAACAAAGTTCCCCTCCTTGCAGTATATATCAATCAAAGTAGTAATACTGTGTGTGTTTGGAGGCACGCCTTTTTCTTCCATTCTGAACAGCAACCTCTTGGCTTCATCAAGCCGGTTCAATTCACACAACCCGCTAGCAATTGTGTTGTAAGTGATCACATCACCCTCAAATCCACTCTCCTCCAAGCCAGCTTGCAGCTGTAGAGCTTTATCCACCATCCCTCTTTTGCAGTATCCATCCATAATCATATTGAATATAACTAGATTGAAGCCAATTCCATTACTCTTCATCTCATTCACCAAAGTCCCCACTGCATCCATCTGCCCCATCTTGCATAATCCGTGAATCAAAGCTCCATAAGTGTAAGCATTCGGAGCAAGGCCTCTCTCAGTCAATTCATCAAACAGCAAAAACGCCCTTTTCATATTTCCCATCTTACAGTTCCAAATAATAACGGAATTGTAGACATGAACATCCACTTCCACACCCTCCCTGCACATTTCCTCAAACACCTTCTCCACTTCTTCAATCTTGCCAGAGCTCCCATGCCAGTTGATCAACATCGTATATGTTGCTGCATTGTAGGCAACATGGTCCTTCTCCATCGATTTCAAGATCTCCCTGACACCCCTGGAATCCTTGCTTTTCACATATGCATTCAGCAAGGTATTATAGGTAACAACATTGGGTTTAACCCCTTTACGAGCTGCTTCATCCATCAACTGCATCGCTTTCCCAACCTCTCCTCTCTTGCACAACCCATCAATCAAATTTGTCACTGTGTAAACCGAAATCTCCACACCCAACTCAACCATCCTTCTGAAAAACTTGACACTCTCCTCCAACTTCCCACATTTCTTCAGAGCAACCAAATGCACAATACAAGACCTCTTGTCTATGGAAAATCCATTCTTCTCCATATAATCAAGGACCTTCCTAGCCTCCTCAAACAGTCTACAATCAGTGTAAACCCTAAACAGCATGTCACACAAATCTCCAACAAGTCTAGGCTTGATACAAACCTCTTCAACTAAAGAGACGATATCAGAAACAGGACATCGGAGATCATCATCGACGGCGATGCAATTCAATACATCCTTCACTTTGATGAACTTATGGGCTCCGTACAATCTACAAATGAGGGCTACATGAGCCCGAAGGTCGGGTTTTTGTGCCGCAAGAGAGTGGTTTCTCTGCAAAAACTTGAAGAAATTCAAGCAATGATGGGATTGGAGATCTGGGTTTGAGAGAACAAGATGGGTCACGTTGGGATTGAGGTTTGAGAGGACAGATGGGGTCGTTCGGAGAGGTTTAAGGCCTGACCTGATCAGGGTCGTAGCGATTTTCTGGGCAGTTTCATGATCCGGTGACGACCCGAGTGGTTTTAGAGGGGAAGCTTTTCTGAAGATTTCATGTAGACACCGAGTCGACATCTTCGTCTCCGAGAGGCAAAGCAACTGTGACTGTGCGAGCTGTTCTCGGGTCTGTAAATGAAGATAGGCTCGTTAGGGTCTTAATCGGGGAAGAAGACTTAAAAGACTCAAAGTAGATGGGCCTGGGCCTGTCTTCAGTGCTGGAAGAAAGTGGAATAGCCCAACTCCGTTAGGCCCTTAAAATAGTGTTTGGGCCGGAAGATCCAAAGGGGAGGACAAGATGATGAATAAGGAAAAAAGAAGAGGGTAAAACGGGAACAAGAAAGAGAATTGAGTCCGATCCGATGTAGGCATGAAACAACAAAAGACGATTGCAGTTAAAAAGAGTTGAGTTGGTACTGGTAGTGTTCCGCCGTGAAACCTAGTCCGTCATCATGGACACCGATAAAGAAATGAACGACGCCAAGCTCGTCGACGGCAGCGATGACGACGCCGCGGCGGGAGGAGAAGCAAGGGGAAGGCGAGCGGGGAGGGACAGAGTCAGGGGGCCTTGGTCGCCGGAAGAGGACGCGGTGCTGAGTCAACTCGTCAGCAAGTTTGGAGCGAGGAATTGGAGCTTGATCGCGCGCGAAATCGCCGGGAGATCCGGCAAGTCCTGCCGGTTGCGGTGGTGCAATCAGCTTGATCCCGCCGTCAAGCGCAAGCCCTTTACGGGTACGATTCTCGATTTCTGATCTGAACCCTTTTTTTGTTCTGTTTTTGTTTTTCAATTCTTAATTCTTGTTCTGAATTGGTTTTGGAGAGTTTGGAGTTTTTTTTTCTGTTTTGGTTGTGGATTGGGAAATTTTATCACTTTGTTATGGGTTTCAGGTATTTTCATGTTCTGGGAACATGTTCTAACTACTAGTGCATGCTCTAACTACTAGTGTTGGTGTCATAATTCATAATCTTTGTTTGTACTATGAAACTTATGTTAGTATTGAATTGGGTTTTCTCCATCGAAACCTGAGTGCACCATTGAATTTCATGTAGTGTTGATGAAAACTGATAAAGAACTGGAGATGTATACTGTTGTGTTTCACTGACATATACTGAAATTCTTGTTTGGTTAGCTGTTGGATTTTGAGACATTGTGGCCGTCTATGATAAATGATTGGTGGTTGAGAAAGTTCATGTTTCATTCATTAGTATCACCTGGCACTCTATTTTTTGGTTAAGTGATGTTCTTAGTGAACAAATGTTCAAGTTTCATAGACTCATTTGAGTATATGAGTATGAAACACCATTTCATGTACTGAGGATATTGGTGAAGTCAATAGTTGTGGGCTCCTTTCTGTTGGAAGGGTGTTGGAGGTTGGATTAAGTAATATTTGAGTCAGCCCGATATAAGATTGGAACGTCTCGTTTAGTTATTAGTGTGGTTCATTTCTGCTGCTTCATCGTATCCGGTGAAGGGTTTTGACATTAAAGATACTGGCATGTAATTCTATAGTAGACTACTGATATTAAGATGCTACATCGACTTACTTCCCATCTACATTGTTTTGTTGTGATTACTTATAAGTTATAACCGCGTGATATGAATTTGTAAATCACCATGCTCTGATGTAATAATATTTTTTGCAGGACTTGTTGTCTTTTGCTTGTGTCTAGAATTGGTATTTGTTGCCTTAGCTATTTAATGTGTGTGTGCTACGAGTTGTGGGATTTTGTCTTCTTCTGTTGTAAAGAAATATCATCAAATTAGACCTTCCAAATGTATCCAAAGTATCTTTTTCTTCAATTTCTTAATATGACAAGTACATTTATCACGAGTAATTGCATCTATATCTTCACACGAGCATATTTTTGCTGTTTATGCTTCCCAATAGCATTGGTAAATGGAAAACATGTTTGTTACTAATGGAGGAATAGGGGATAACTGGGCAAAGTTTCTATCTTTTGCATTCCAGAGATAGACATACACATTCTAGAATGAGAAATTTTGGATAATTTGGCTCGTTATAATTCATAGTGAAATAGTGCTTTCCGGTGAATGATACTGATTATAGAAAATTTGTTGCAGATGAGGAGGACCGGATCATAGCTGAAGCCCATGCAATTCACGGTAACAAATGGGCAGTAATTGCAAGGCTTCTACCCGGGAGGACTGATAATGCTATTAAGAACCACTGGAATTCCACCTTAAGGCGACATTGGTTGGAGCTCGAGAAGATCAATTCAGAACCCCGAAATATGGTGGACAATGTTAGCTTGGAAAAAACAAGGGCATCCTCTGAAGAAACTCTGTCATGTGGGGATGTCAGTTCCTTCAAATCTTTGGAAGGAAAAGGGGGCAGCTCACAAGAAAATCTCAACTATCAAAATGAAGACACCACGACTCCAAGTCTAACAGAGGATCCGTGTAGTCACCAAGTGAAAGACCCGCCTACCCTTTTTCGTCCAGCAGCACGAATCAGTGCATTCAGCATCTATAATCCTTCTCTAGACTGCTCAGAACCTTTGCTGCAACGTCGAAGGTCAGTTCAAACGCCAGCACCTTTAATTCAAGCGTACAATCCCGAGGCTGGGATATGCACAATGCTTGAAGGAATCTATGGTGAGCGATCAGTGCCTAAGCAATGTGGCCACGGTTGCTGCGATCCCCAGTTCAATCGCAAACCTAACTCTTTGCTGGGCCCGGAGTTTATAGAGTTCTCAGAGCCCCCATCGTTTCCAAGTTATGAACTGGCTGCAATCGCCACAGACATAAGCAACTGTGCTTGGCTGAAAAGCGGGTTGGATAATAGCAGCGTTGGAGTGATGGGTGATTCAGCAGGGAAGATGTTCTCTCGTGGATCTCAAATGGCAAATGGGGCATTCTGAAGAGAACCAATCAATTTTCCAGAGCCTTGTTTGCCAGAAGTTGCAAGACAAAGGTATTCAAGTTACAGAAACTGGGGCTAAATTTCTGCAGACTGACTTGTTGCCGCTGATAGAAATACTCTGGTAAAATAGGAAACAAGAAACGGATTGATCTTAAGAGGCTGTTCTCTATGATCAGCAAATGTGCTTGAGTATAGGAAACAAGCGACCTGATTGATCTAAAGAGGCTGTTCTCCATGATCAGCGAATGGGCCTGAATAGCCCGGATTTCTGTCCGTCACAGGGGCAGAACTTTAGTCTGTGAATGTACCATAAAGAAATGACATATTTAGGTGATGAATTGGTGTTCTTTGGTCTATCCTTACCTCACAAAGCTGTATGTGTTGGAAACAAACCAGTTCATTGCTAAACCCAAACTGGTATTATGAATACACTTGTGGTGGATTAATCTGTTTGAGCTGATCAAAATCACAACTTTGCAAATTATTAGAAGCAAAGGACGTTTTGATTCATCTGCTGATATGCATATTCGATTTGGTGTCATATGCACGTGCCCGACAAAAACACTTGATTTATAAACTCAAAACCAATGCAATTTCCTACGAAAATGTTAAGAGTTAGGTGTATACACTCTGTAATGCATTTCAGTCATACATATTATATATTTCATAAATAGCTTTACGAAAAATTATATTAATGAAATTATATTAATTTTGCAAGCTGTTTGTCTGAGAAAAAGTGGCCGTCTTTTAATTCTCTCTCTTTCTGTCCCTTGTGTTCTCTTATTGATCGCTTTTCGTTTGAAAGGTTGAGTGGAAAAATCAACTTTTTGCTGGCGTCGCATTTTTTTTGTCGGAGAAAGGTCAATTAAATAGATCGAAACAAACAAACTGTAGGAGAAGAGAATCAATGAATGGTCTCACAGATTGCTATGAGTTTGTTGAAGTTGATCCAACCGGAAGATATGGCAGAGTACGAATCTCTCTTCCTTCTTCTATTTCTCTCTTTAATTTTTCAGTTTTTTTATCTATATTTATCTGGGTTCTATTTGTTTCGTTGCAGTATGATGAAATCTTAGGCAAGGGAGCTTCAAAAACAGTGTATGGATTCATACCCATTTTAGATTTCATCAAAAGTTGAGATTTTTATATGATTCCTCGGCACCTTTTTAGATTTCTTCTGAATTTGAGCTCTACTGGGTGATGGGTTGTTGGTAGATTTGTGATTTGGTGAGTTTTGGTGCAGTTATAGAGGGGATTGAGGTTGGTCGGAACCAGGTCAAGCTCTACGACTTTCTGCAGAGACCTGAGG
>JAYMTO010000603.1:0-11476 GCA_036898065.1 California macrophylla | reverse complement strand
TAGTACAACGTGAACGGTTTATACGATAATCAGTTGTCAGTGGACTATTTATAATGTAGTCGATTGTCTTGTGGACAACTTACAACAGTCGGTTGTCATGTAAAATTTATATTGTACCATAATTTATATTTTAATATGCTATCGTGTAAGTATTTTATATTACAGCTGGTTGTCATGTTTTTTTTATTACACACCTATTTTGTATTATGAGCAATGTATCCAAATAATTATTTATAATTAACCTTATTGAACTTGATTATACATATTGTTTAATATATATATATTGAAATTGGGAAGTATTATTATTGAGAGTTTTCCAATACAAGTATTCAGTCTAAACCTTCTGGCATGGCCTGACTACTCCAAGAAAAGCCACCATAAGAAAGAGCTGCTCTAACTAACCAGCGTGCTACACTATTCGTTGACCTGCAAACAAATAAGATTGAGACTGAGCCTGTATAACTAAAAAAATTAATGAATTTTTAACAAAAAAAATGAGTGAATTGAGCAAAATCTTACTATTTACTCTTGAACCGAGCATGAACTTAACATATTAAGCTTGTTCAAGTTCAAGTGAAATTTAAATTTAATAAATGTTTTTTAATCTAATCGAGTCTTGATAAATTTAAGTTGATTCGACTCATAAATATGCCAAAATTACACGATTTCACGATTTCAACTTCCATTGGGGTGTTTAAGAGGGGAGATGAGAAGTATTTGGGGTGCCCATCAGAATCGTTTTCCTCTACAACACTAAATGTTGACGAAGATTTGTTTCGTTCGTTCCATGATGACGTGTCAGTGGTTGATTGACCACACATTTTCCGCGCTTCGACACTTTGTCCTTCTCTTGACCGATTCGCGCTGCGTTGACCTCCAGAGGCCCATGCACATACAATTCTTATGTGTTGGGCGATTCTCAATGCGTGTCAGTGAAAAGCAAGCCACGAACTAACCTCTTCTCTTTATTCATTAAGAACTACGACTATCTATGCACGTTTGATACAAACCCTAAAAGTCATGTACTCAAAGACTGAATTGAAATCAAGAACCAAAAAATTAGATAAATAAGGCAAGATTAGACTCGATTTTCTATTAATGAGGAACGATCATGGTTTAATTGAGATTCTCCGTATAGATCGTTGCTAATGCAATCTAGACTCGATAATTTCATGCTCAGAAGAAGAGGAGAGGTGGTTCGGGTTTTTGACACAATCGTCCACCAGAATCATCCCACTGTAGATACGAAGCCCACCTAATTTTCTCAGGCCAAATTTGACCTTAAACATGGATCAAAACATAAACGAGAAGCAAAAGAGGGGCATGGCTGCAAAAGTAGCAGCAGCCATGGAAATGGAATCTGAAATCTCAACCAAGTTAGGCGAAGCATCTAGAAACTCCAAAATTCTGAGGCCGCCTAGGAATAGCAATTATCATCATCTACAAATATGGTCGTTCTATTCTATTCTACTCTATTCTCTCTCTATTTTTTTCTCTTATTATGTAATAATTAAAATAGAAAACACAATTTCTGAATTGGAGCAATTGACACGTCCCTGTTGTCGCCAATTCATAGATATAATTTCAATTTTCTCTCCCAATTCCTAATCCACTAACTATTAATATATTTCCCAGAACCCCAAAGCTTCAATTTTTCTCTCTAAGATCTCTCATTTTTTTGCCGAGAAAGTGACAGACACGGTCCTGGAAGACCCATCTCAATTGTCTCTCTATCTGTCTCTCCCATTCAGCTCCTCCAGAAGGGTGGCTTAATTTGCGATCTTTTCGGTGCTCCTGGTTGCTATTATTTCTCATTTTACACAGTATTTTTTCCGCTTTCTATTTGCATTCGCTTTCTCTTTCAATTTTCTCCATACCCATTTTCGTTTACTAGCTCTAAATTATGCTCGCCTGTTCTTTCTCGCATTCGCTTGGCTCAATCTGGGGAAATTTAGTTGTTTGGCTGGTTGAATTTTGATCCATTGGGAGCTTGATCCGGCGAAGATCGTTGGTGGGTTTGCTGCCAGCTTAATTTGGTGAGGAAGTTTTGTGTTTTTGGATACTGGGTTGTTTGAGCTTTCAAGCTGGGAAGAGTTATTATTGCTTGTTGAAATTGAAAAAAATGGTTTTTGGAATAGATTTTTTTGGTGTAGATCTGTTCTTTATGATATATGCTTTGTGCTTCTTTTTTAATATATGTTTATTGATAAAGGTTAAATGGTGTGGAGATTCTTATCATTTGTGGCTATAGGAAGAAAAGTTTATTGAAAAAACGAAAAGAGAATTGGTTTTCATAGCAGGGTAAGGTGAAAAGTTTGGAAATTGTAATTGGGGTTTCAATTTGTATTTGCATGTGAGTTTCTCTTTTCACCATTTGTTGCATTATTCTGGAGATTGGAGGTGAATTTACTGATTGATTTCCTCCTTGTGTTATGAAGGTTGTGAAGGGTTGCGACAATTTGTTGAGAGACTGAAGTTTTAAAGGCTTATCGGGTGAATCTGCAGATTATTAGGCTGTGCTTGCAAAAGGATTGTTAAATTATCCAGTGATCATTCAAGAAATATACAGGTCGAATTAGTGGACATCATTCAGATTGGGAAGTATTTTGGGGATTTTGCCAACCAGCTCTGACGGATTCCTCAATTGAAACTAGAGGGTCTGGTTGTTTGGTTGGTCTGGAGTGCATATTGAATATTATCAGGGCCCTGAGAATGGGGTCCTGCTTGACTATAGAGAGCAGGAGCCCTCACCCTGGTTCCCCGACCTCTCCTGGTCTGGGGATCAGGAAGAGGAAGAGCCCGAGAAAAAGGCTGGGATCACGGAACTCCTCATTTGACTTCAGGAGGGAAGAGTCACTGCACAGAATTCCCGGGCGTATGTTCCTGAATGGATCTAGTGAGGTTGCTTGCCTCTTTACCCAACAGGGCAGGAAAGGAACTAACCAGGATGCCATGCTTGTGTGGGAGGTTAGCTCTTTCTTAATTTCATACGCTATATTGTTGGCAGTTTAATGGATATAGATTAATTACTATGTTCGAAGCCTAGTAAACCAAAAACTATTAATTGGAGGATAAATTTTATGTCTGTTAAGTGTATACTCTTGTCTTGTATTCAATGCCTAGCCCATAATTTGTGACCTTGACTAACTGATTTGTCGATCAATATATGGATATAGTATGTGCTTGAGCACTTTCTATTTTGCATCTTATAATCTTATTTTGCCTTTTCTTTCATCTTAAGCAAATTCAGACGAAGGACAATCTACTTTCTAGTTCAAGGAAAAGAAAGAAAACTCTCCTTTTCTTTCACTAAATCAAACAAATCCATTTTGTTTCTATTTCATTTTTGCTATGCATGCCCGTGACCATGGAGCAAAAGGTTTGGCTTTGCTTTGTCGCTGTATTATTCAAAGTTTTCCCTAGAAAAGCTACTTTGTCTTTTGTATGTACCTCTGTGAAGTTCCTCCACGTGCATCTCAGAGTCATCTATTATTTCATCCTTCAAAATTCAGTATTAATTATCGATTGGTAGTTATTTATTTGTCATTGCCCATGGTCAGCAACTTGTTTTTCATTCATGGAACCTATCTGGTTCTTGTTATTATGTTGCGGATTGAAATAGTTGTACACATGTGACATCATTAGTAAGAACTTTCTTTTGTACACATTATAAATGTTTCCATGTATTTATTAGTCGAGTTCTCCTACTAACTTCCTTATGCTGTGGGTGTCAGAATTTTGCATCGAGAACAGATACAGTTTTCTGTGGTGTATTTGATGGCCATGGCCCCTATGGACACATGGTCGCGAAAAGAGTGAGAGATTCTCTTCCCCTGAAACTGAGTGCACACTGGGAAGTGAGCATCAACAGTGAGGATGCTCTCAGAGAGAGCAGCCTTATTACTGCAGGGAGCATGAATTCAGAAGATACCGCCTTCATATCTGCTGATGAAGAATCAAGGGTCTCCCTTGATCACGAGGAAGTAGAAAAGAACGTGGAACTATTTCAAACTCTGAAAGAGTCGTTTTTGAAGGCTTTTAAAGTTATGGATAGGGAACTCAGAATGCACACAAGTATTGACAGCTTCTGCAGTGGAACTACAGCAGTCACTTTAGTAAAACAGGTATCTACTGTGTCTAGTAGAATCATAAAGCGCTTCTAGTTATGATTCTGGACTTCTCAATTTTGAATGTCTTACATGTTTGTATAGGGTAATGATCTTATCGTTGGAAATGTTGGCGACTCAAGAGCCGTACTGGGTACTAGAGATAAGGATGATTCTCTTATTGCAGTTCAATTGACCGTGGACCTCAAACCAAATCTTCCAGGTTTTTCTCCCTCTCTTCCCATTTATGTCATTCACATTTATTTTCTGTTCTACTGTTTAGATTACAATGGTAAATACAAATCAACATTGGATTTCGTCATCACTTATGGCCTAGTTTCTAAGGATATAATCAATGAAATCTTTCATATGATGAATGGCAAAAGTTGGGTCATGATACCCTTTTAGAAGAATAATTTGAAGCATGGAGACAGGTGCTAGTACCTGGTTTGGTGGTAACGTTATTTTTCAAAACGCGTATGTATAGGTACATAGCGGGAACTTACAATCTAAAACGTCAAATATTAAATAGTGGGTATAATGCAAACTAATGTTGTTCTAAATCCTAACTAGAGGGAGTAATGCAAACTAACACTATTCTAGACTACATATTGAAACAGAAAAAGATACAAAAGTGGCTTCTAAATTCAGATTACTTGGGTGCAATTGTTCTGTGAACCTTTCGTGTGCAATTGAACTGAAAAGTGGTTATTGAACCTTCTAGTTGTTTCACTTGCATATGCATGTCGTCAGTTAAGTTCTTTTCTCCAAACTACTATGTATAATGTTAAGTAGAGAATCTTAGTTTTGTTATTTTCATTTCCTCTCACCCTGTCTCAATGTCCAGTAATTGGGCAGACAGTGAATTTTTTTTATTGGAAAAGGAAATGATTTTATTAAATAGGGAAGCCGGTTCCAAGATGTAACTGGCTGGGAAGACAGTGATTAAATATTAAAGTTTCTTGGTGCATGAAATAACATGGATGACTGATGTCATGTTAAACTTACCCCATCCCAAAAGCTTAAGCTATTAGGTGGATGGCCCAATAGTATATTGAATGGTCGCTAAGTCCACATTCTTTCAGCGTGGGACAACTTTGACATTAATGAACCCTGATGATTGTAATGCTAATGGCTTCAAGTTGAACCAGGGATTAACTTTGTGGCTGTAATTATGGGGAGGCAAAGATTTTGAAGTGAATAAATTTTCATGAAGTATATTATCCAAATTAAACTTGATCTGTAAGGCAGTTATTATTCGGTTCTTTCAGAATATTTATCGTGGGTCTTGTCGCAATGAAAGGTGAGAGAATTAGGGTAGGCCTACACGGAAAGAAGTAAAAAGAAAAGACATGACGCTGGACGGCTTATAGGAGAATATAGCATATGATAGGACTGAGTGGAAGAGGAGGATACAAATAGAACTCCCCTAGAGTTGTTTTGCCTAAGGATTCATGCAAGTATATCACCAACCCTAACTTTATTTGGAAAATGGCTTGTTTTAGTTGATTTTATCTTGTTAAACATGTTCCTTGATTATAGGGCTTGTTGTATTGAGGTGCATGGCTATTTAAGCGTAGGAAATGAATACAACATAAAGAACGAAGTGATCAGGTTTCCGTCTGATTGATTACTTATTTATACTAGTATTTTCTTGCTCATTTCTTTCCATATTCTTTTTTTCCACAGCGGAATCAGAGAGAATACGGAAGTGTAGAGGGCGTGTTTTCTCCCTTCAGGATGAACCAGAGGTCGCCCGAGTTTGGCTACCAAATAACGATGCTCCCGGCCTTGCCATGGCACGTGCTTTTGGAGATTTTTGCCTGAAGGATTATGGTCTGATCTCTGTGCCAGAAGTATCCTACCGACGCCTCACTGAGAAGGATCAATTCATCATCTTGGCTACAGATGGGGTAAGAGTTCCAAGCATGCCATTTTCTCATACTTGTCTGAAATTTGACCGAATGCCTTCAACTTAGGAGCGGTCTAGATATTTATCTGATTTCCTTGCAGATCTGGGATGTGCTTACAAACAAAGAAGTGGTAGACATCATAGCTTCAGCCCCAGCACGTTCTTCAGCTGCTCGATATTTGGTTGAGTCAGCAGTCCGGGCATGGAGATACAAATACCCCACTTCAAAAGTTGATGACTGTGCTGTGGTTTGCCTCTACCTCGACTCCAACACAAACAATCTACACACCGCTTCCAAAACCAAGCTCAAAGAGGATCTTCCTCTATTGGACCATGTTGCCACCGGCCAAGAGAAAGAAGACATGAACCTCCTCAGCCCTATATCCACCCTGAAAAACAACAAACAAGTCGTTCTGGGAGAAAGCAAAGAAGAAACCTCAGAGTCAGATGATCACAAGGACCCTGATCTGGAATCAGACACAGATTGGTCTGCTCTTGAAGGAGTGTCCCGCGTAAACACTCTGGTTCATCTCCCTAGGTTTGTGCCCGGTAAAGATGAAAAGAAGTCTGCTCGGAAATGAAAGGAACCAAGGTTCTGCTCTTCCTTTGCTTCCTTTTATCGAGGAATAACATGTTTCCATTCCTTTTTCCTTAATATATGTCCGTCCTGTTGTTTTCTACAGTAATGGCGAATATGTTAAAATCTGGACAGGAGAGGAGGGACCTGGCTAATATTAGTATGTCTGGGAAAGTTGTCCTTAGAATTGAGATTTTTGTAGTATCCAACTCTCCACAGTCTATTCTTATGTTCTTTCTTTTTGACAATATTCAAAGTGTGATTTGTTCATTGTTGTTATGTTGATAATAATTATGTGAAAATGAAATTAAAAAGCCCATCCTATTCCCATTTCATTACTTTTGGTGATAATAATGATATGAAGCATGTTGTTAGGATTGGTTTTATCTGTTTGTACTTTGTTGGTGAAAAGAGTGAGTACCCGGCGACTTGTATTAGATGCATTTATTTATTTCTTCTGTGTAAACAATTTAGTTCTGACAATATAAGAGAATGTGACATGTAAAGGGATTGCTCTCACTGCTTCTCTACATATTTATTATATATATGTAGTTTTCATATACTTTGGCCTTCCAACCAACGGCTATAAAAATCCAGTGCCTCCCTCGGCTTGTATTCAGGAACTGTGTGTCCTGCTCCCTACAAGTACAAACATTACATTATTATTCAATACTTGATTCAGAGTTGCATAATAAACTTTTAAATATCGTCAAGTAAATGAGCAGGCATTTCAGTTTAAGAAGGAACCTTAATGGTGAGGAATGTGAGGTTATGCTCATATGCTTGCAAGTACCTGCAAGCAAGAATTAATTCGCAACGATTAGGAAACAAAATTATACAATGATCTTGATTAAGCAGGCAGCCTACCCGGCGACTTGGTCATTGGATATCCAAGACCTCCATTCGTCCACAATCTTGTATCCCATTGATCGGGTCCATGCTTCACTCCCAGTGAAGGGAACACACATGTCATGGTCTCCGCTGCAAATTACGCTGCAGGTTTTTCAACTGATTTCCATCAACAATCATAGTGCCGATATGGAAATTTGTTTACCTGAATATGAGTGCTCGATATCCTTGCGTCGTGAGGTTCCTGTGGTAACCGAGCATACTTCCAGCATTGTGGTTGAATGAGATCCTTCCTGTGCATATCTCCCATGAACCAGCCACATTCTCCTAGTCAAGTCAAATGTGATAGGTGATGACAACTCTACATAATTCTACTTATGAATAATGTGAGTACCATAAATCTTACTGGCTCAGCGTGAATTGCTTTCCTGACCGCTTCATCGTTCAGCCACGCACTCGCAACATCATCATTCTTCAGGCACAAAATTTGTTCACATAATTCTAAAGTTTATTGCTAGGAGAAGAAAATGAGAAGAAAAAAACTACTTACTACACAAGGGACGTGAAACAGTTCTGCTAATTGAGGCCATAATTGGACAATGCCATCCATTACTGGAGCCCTGACAGGCCAAGCACGCCCAAACATCCTATTCCTGACTGCAAGTGGTCTCTCAGTAGTACCAAGTTGCTTGAAGCTGTCAGGTAAGCTCGAGTTCTGTTTTCCATTCTCTTGTGTTTCAGGAAAATGATAGCATGGCTCGAGGATATCGTATACATTTAGACCTTCAATTGCCTAGAAACATACCAAACAGAAGACATTGACCAAGTTCTTCAAGTTAGAGTTTTGAAAACATGTTCAGTGATTTTGATTTATACATTCTCACCCTGTCAACTTTGTCTAGGGCTGTACTGCAGCTCGCATTGGTCGAGTTATAGTAGTTTCCTCTGCATGAAGCTTGAGCTTCCTGCAACAATCATTGCACGCGACATATGTGATTTCAAAAGTAAGTCTAAAAGGTTGAGAATGAGGCGGAAAGTTTCTTCACAAACCTCAAAAATGCTTTCTGATATAAGTCCCATTCCATGTGCAAACGGGACAAGAGCATTGCCATCGAATATTTTATCTGTGACCCCATTGCCAATCATGTAACCCTGCTCTCGGCATACATTAGTTTACAGTGATCAATACATATTTTGCATAAGAACTCTATAGTTTTTAGTCAATCAAAAAGATACATACTTTGAAATTGATTACGGGATTTGCACCAGTTTCTATCCCTGCAAGTGAAATGAAGCCAAAATCAGACCACGGACTCAGTAGCAGCAAGTCATCAACTTGGTAGTATAGTGTATGAACATGGAGTACCTTTTACTACTTCAGAAGCAAGAGTTGGGATGTAAATCCCAGCGTAAGACTCGCCCGAAATGTAAAATGGATTCGCAAGGAACTCAGGGAATTTCTCAAACCACTGTTTGGACAACGAGAAACTGGTAAAGTATACTAACATTATGATGGAATAGAAATTCTTAGAATGTACCTTGAGGAGGAAAGTGTGTGTATCAGTTGCAGTTTGTAGGTCTCCAGTAATGTAATTGCTATTGTTTTTCGCATAAGAGAACCCCACGCCAGCGGGAGAATCCAAGTAAATAATGTTGGAAACCTGGGAATCCAAAGTTACTAATAATCATGTAACTTTCTGCAGAACTTGATCAAAAAATTACAGTAGAGAGGACTAGTTCAATCTCGTTACCTTGGACCAACTATATGGATTGACTTGCAAAGTTGGCAAGCTTCCTTTTGGAATTCCCTCCTGGAAATTGAAAGGGCCTGCAGACATTGCCAAAAAGTACAGAATGTTGATGAAATTAAGGTAAAAGTTCATGATTTGTCCATACTGTTTGTCTTAAACAACATAATCATTAAAATGTACTTGGCCAAAAATCCAATGATGGAACTGTCTTCATGACAATTCAAAAGCATCCTCATGATGAGCAAATAATTTTGATTCTAAAACTACAATTTGACTGATAAATAGTGAAAAAGAATGCAGATACATGTTTGTGGCCCGAGACTCCTAACATTGCAGGAGTTCTGAAGGGTTGTATATGTCAAAGATTGTTTCATTCAGACAGCAAAACCAGAACACAATACAAACATGAATTGGGTCAGATCAGATGATGGTACCATGTTCATAGACAAAGCCATCAAAGCTAGAGCAGCCAGGGCCACCATTGAGCCAGAGGACAACTGGGTCCTTTGATGGGTTGCTCTCTGAGACAGAAAAGTAGTAAAATAGGTTCTTCCCATCAGACTCTCCATCTATGTTCACATACCTGCCCAAACCCATCAATACCCACATCACAAAAATTGAAACTTTACACAAACTATACATTTCCTGAAATAACTGTGTGCATAATTGTAATTGAAGATCGAAATTGGACTGACCCAGAATAGTGGTTTGATGGGAAAGACCCATTGAAGCCTGGCAATTGTGTGACGAGAGAGCCTTCAGGGGCTGCTTCAGAAACCAACAGAACATTGAAGAACATGAAGAGAGCTGCTATACTGCAGAAGAAGAGTTTAGCCATGGCTATGCGTGTCATCATCATCATCATCATCACCATGACCAAACCCAAAACTCAAACAAGTGAGTGTGTATACTAAAAACCCATTAATGAAGGGCTTTAAATACAGTGGAAGGGGAATAAGGAAGGTCTGTCAGAAACCCATTTATGGAAATGAAGAAAAGAAATTAAAAACAATAATAATGATGAGAAAAGGGCAGAAGGTAAAGCAAAATAGGTTGTGTGAATCATATATGGATCAGACAATATAAAAGACAGAGAAGCATCTTTTGGGGGGGCCAATGCATTGTCCAATCACCTGCCAACAATGTTGTTTGTGCACTGTTTAAAACCCAATACAATGACAACAACAAGGTTCTATTTTTCTCCTTGATGAACTGTAAAATTACACAGAAAAGACAGAACAGAACTTTGGTGGAAACAAGGAAGGTGATGAAATGGCAAAGGCAATGAGAAGGAAATGATGGGAGAGGAGGACCCACTTTTGGCTTTCCATGGAAAGAAGAGTCCACCATTCAAATTTGTTGCAAGTGGTGACAAGGAGTTGGGCTTGTTTTGGGTAGTGGTGCCACCATTCTTTTCTTTTTCTCTTCACTCTTTTCTCAATATAATAAAATGAAATAATGAAAATTCTTCTTAATGGTGGGTTGGAAAATAGGTTGCCACAATTTAGGTTTTGAATTTGGTCTTCATTGTTTTGGTAATACTACTTACACCCTTTATATGATTATCCTTTATGAAATGTTTCAATTGTATCACAAATGATGTTACAAAAAATAAAAGAACATTCTTAGTTAGAGGAGGTATGAGTTGCAAAAAAGTTGTTATAATACTCATGGTTGGTTGAAGAGTAAGAGATTACATTCTATATTTTGACACATCAAGAGACGAATTAAAAGTCAATAAATAAAATATAACAAGTAACGTCTAATCTCAATTTGCATCACAATACGCCCACAACATCCACTATGATGAATGGTGAATTTTATTATTATTTTTGTTGACTCATTACAACATATACCGTAAAGTATGATTTTTTGTGAGTTACGTGGATAAAAGAAAAAATAGTTTTCTTTATTTGTAACCACATTATTAGGGACACTATTCCATACATTATTTTAAATTACAGAACCTGATTAAATAAAATAAAGGAAAGAGATGTAGAACATGCATGACAAATAAGTCTCAGGGGTTTGGTAATTAGGTCACCAAATTAAGGACTTTCGAACATTAATTACATGTAATATAGGCAGTCGGAATTTGTCTCAAATTTATTTTACCTCTTTCATTCACTTCCACAAATTTGAATTGATTACTTGTGTATGGGAGGAAAATACAGTGTGAATGTAATTGAAAGATACCATTTATTTTACCTCCCATACACTACACACTGTATTTTCCTGTTGAAACACCATAGAATTACCTTTATTAAATGCTAATAATATT
>JAYMTO010000602.1:0-11483 GCA_036898065.1 California macrophylla | reverse complement strand
AGGTTATGCATATGGTATGTGGGTTTAAAAGATTTTTCCGACTCTAATGAATCATGGACAATACAAGTCACAATATGTCATGTGTGGGAATCAACAAATACTAAACTAAAATATATTATTATACTTGAAATGATCGTTACTTACAACAAGTATTATTTCTTTTCACGAGCTATTAAGTTAAATTTGCATATGTATGTTATTATTGATTTTGGTCTTTTATATTCAAGATTCTTTGATGTGGGTGCAAGTGAAGTGTAACATGGCGTCTAGGTTTAAACAATTACTAAGTCTTGGGGAAGTGTACGAAATTAGAAAATTTAATGTACTGGCTGTGACAGGATTATATAGGCCTATTGTGATGCTCCATACAAAATGATTTTTACTTTGTTAACATCCATGAGTAGGGTAAATGGTCAGGTTTCCAAGATTACCATGCATGGTTTTCAGTTTGTTTCTCAGAGTACAATTAAGTTATGGATCAACGATAACAAAATTCTTACTGGTATGCCTTGATTATTTTTTATATTAATTATATTTTTTTGATATATTCTTATTTTAATGTCTAACTAATAATATTATCTTATAATTTACAAATATTGTAGGCTGCCTGACAGTGGTAAATGATGTGGTAGTTGTTTCTGGTAGTCTAATCAAACAAGATCTTGAGTTTATTTCTTATTAGTAAGTTTCATATTTTCTTTTTTATAACCTTTCCATTTATATATTTTCATCCTCTAACAAAAAAAATTCCTCCAATTAGTTCGGCGACTTTCAAAGTCACCCTTTGGAATGAAGCAGCTATATCCTTTGCTGATGAGTATAATATTCGTTGTTTGGCTAATAATGTTATTTTGGTGTTTTCTTCAATGTGAGTTAGCCATTATTAAGGTAAATTCAATTCTGTGAGCTTTTATGGTTAGAATTTTGTTATAATGAATTAACTTTCAATTATACCATAGTACAAATGCTTAACATGTAAATTAGTGTCAGGAAAAAGCTATTGAATATTAAGTAGCAACATTAAGGAAAATTAAACATAGCCTATGCACATGTACCATTTATTCTCCCAATAAACATATCTTTAGAATAACTTTTACAATTTAGTTGAATCACATGTGTTATTCTATTATACCAATTAGCATATACCTAAAATAACTCTTACAATTCAGTTGAATTTACAAGGTATAATGAGCTCATAAAATTAGAATCATATATTACATATCTGCAATATATATCAAAATTTTAATCATGTAGTTCATATAATCAATATCAATGATAATTAAAAGAGAAGTAGGTAACCTTTTAGATTTTAAAACTCTTTTGGTTTGTCCAGTACTTCCATTTAAATCTTTGTTTTCTTTTTAAAGTTTATTTACATTTTGACAATTTTGGTTGAGATGAAAACAAACTGTCAAATTACATAGACACCAAACAATACAAATTAATACGGTGAATGTGTTATGAGGTGTACCCTTTCCAGCAAATTTTCATATACGTTTAGTATATTCTACACATGTATAGTTAGGAAGAAAAGAACTCATGAAAAATAATTCATCAGAAGATAATATATTTCTTTTTTTTCTCGAGGACGGTTGTAATAAGATAAAATAGGAAATATACTTGTTGGTGCTCGCAAAGTTCTAAATATATGCAAAACTCTATTTTCGAGCTCTGTTTGTTTATATTTGACAATATTCGAGAGAGAAGAAAGAGAAGAACGCATGAGAAGGAAAGAATTGAGCAAACTAGAGTGTCAAATCAATTATTGTAGCTGTTCCTTTTATATAAGATAGATTGGGATGACTAATGATAATGTGAATATAGTTTAAAATTTCGTTGCTTAGTTACATGTATGACTCATTTATTTAAATCATAAAAAATATGGAACAAATTTTTATATTAATTTAGGTAGTGATGGAGCTTCATATTACTCATATAATATTTAAAATAAGGTTAAATCGTAATTGTTTATTTTATTTCTTTCAAACAAAATATTCTTTATTACCTTGAGACACATACAATGTTATGTTTAGCCATAAAAGGCAACAATGCCAAATTTGGAATTCGAACAACTGTTGCCAAATTTTGGGTCTCTTCCAAAATTAGCTGCACTGATAATACAAATACTAATATCGAACAATTATCAATAAGTACACCGACAATATACCATAAACGATAAACTCTCAAATTAAATCCTAAAGAAACTATCAACTCACTCATCTGAATCAGATTGAAGTTCAAATAAAAGTATAAAATTCAAACATGAAGAAAACAAACTACCAACTCCTTACAAGAAGAAACAGATAGTTCACTACTTAAAACCCAATTGAAATAATTGTGCATTATTGCTCAATAATGGGTACATATATATTCAGTCAAACGAAACCTGAGGCAGAGAGAAGCAGTAACTCAACTAAAACGGACGAACCAACCAGTCAATACCTCTTCATAGCTACCTAGCGAAGCGGACTAGGGCGTTGAAGATACGAGAGCAGGCGAGGCGAACGCGAGGATACGTGCTGAGCATGTACATGATGGTGCACTGGAGCACCTCCCCCACCTTCTCCACGAAAAGACTGAAGTTCCTCAGTGGTGGCACATACAGAGTCAGCGGCACCGCCGAGAAAGCCACCGCCATCAGCAGTTGCAGCATTCTTTTGGGCCAAACGAGGAACAAAGATGCAGAATACACCGGACAAGAAAGACTTTCAGACTCTAGCTTTCTCTGCCCAACATTTATGCAGAGCACATTTATGCGATTTAAATGTGATTTTTGGGACCACTCAAGTGATGCATATACAGCCCATCACTGTAATACAAATTGACAACTACCAACCAGTCTCTCATATGTAAGACTAACAGAAAATGGCATTGCCCTAATCGGCTAATCCAAACCCCTACGCTCTCAGCCACTGCCAAAGGAAATGATAGAAATACACGAAAATGATAGCTTGACCCAAATGAACTGATATAGGATTGGATGAGGAACTTGTTATGGAAAATAAATAACATGATCAAGTGAGACAAGAATCAAATGCAACGTGACGAATTTATATACAAAAATTTCAACGCACATCTGGAAGGGATGAAACATATAGCATTATATTCCCGTGAAAAGATTTATTTGACTCAGGGAGAAGTTATACATACTAGCAACTTTTTGCATATCTGTTGTAGGTCAACTGAAGTATCTGTCGAAGACACATGTGAGAGTACAGATCTCGCTTCTAGCAGCCCCCCTGATATACTTTCCAAAATTGATTCTTCACTGGCCATCAGAGCCGCTATTAACTTAGCACCAGCCATCCTTTCCTGATAGTAAAGAAACAACCAACACACAAAAGGTTATTGAGGTAACTCTGCAAGAGAAATATTGCTAAAAACCAAGAGTATAGTGAAGAAAGGCTACATATATTTGCATGTCATGCAATCAATCAGTCCTGAAGAAGTTGAGAAATACATGTATATATATAAGTCTTATGGCATACTTGAAGAACAAAGCAAAAATAACTGCTTAGCTTTGTCAAAGCACAAGCATTGAGTGAAACAGAAAAAAGAACCCGTATCTTTTCAAATAAAAAATCTTATTCAAGCAACAGAGAAGAATGATTAATTTGGTCACATTTACGTTGTTATTTTGTTCTACACTATACACAATAATAATTTGAATTTAGTGAAAGACTACTCCTACTGACCCTCTTACACCATAATAAATGTCTTTTAGATCATCAAATGTTACATCACTTGCCAGCAGAACAGTCTTTTTTGTAGTCAAACAGATGTGTCCACAGACTGTTTATTTCTTTTTTATAAGCAACAACTGTCTATGAGAATTCAGCCCAAGACCAAAGGGTCTTGGAAACCCAAGAGCTGCATACTTAATGTCATGCGACCCATAAATGCACACAGAAAATGTAGTAAAAAAAGAAATAGGGGTTTGCCATGAGATACTGGGTGCTACTACGTAATACAACAAGCTATATACTAAGGTGATGCACTTGTATCAAAGACATGTCGGGTTGCCCTTCAATACCTTTTCTGATCCTTTTCTGAGGCATTTTAGAGAAAGTTTGAGAAGATCAGTTGAATAAGGTAGAATTGCATGTTTCAAATGGTACACTGCTGAAAACAGAATCTGGATGCATGCAGCTCTAACATCTGAATGTTTTATTGCCTGCATTTGGTTCCACTTATATAAGTACAAGGGGCAGCAAAAGACAAAGAAATGACATTATCTAGTTATGAACCCAAGAAACAAACCTCAACAGAACGGATGAGATATGGAAGACTTTTTCGAGCAAATCGTTTCTTGCCAGAGTCAGATATCTTCTGGCAAGCACTGATGAGAACATTAGCCATGCAAAGACGGAAAGAGAGAGAAGATGGTGTCTCAACTGCAGAGGCATGACCATCCAACTGCAAAGGGGAGACACATTCATTCTTATCGTGAACCAATTGCCAAATCACATAAGAGAGGACAGAGTTTCCCATAGTAGCATTCCCTGCATTTCAAGTCAAGAAAGGTTATATTTGCCCGTCACTAACATAAATACCCAAATGACAGATGATATACCAACCAGGACTACCATTCTCTGCAACAAGGCTAATATCTTTTACAGGGGAGTCTCTGTATGATTCTGGAGATTGGAGTTCAGCGCATACCATCAGCGCTAGACAATCAATGCAACCATGTTGTGCCTTTGAAACTGAGAGAAATAAATACATTTTCAATTTAAACATTAAGAGGATCAGTATAAATTTCAGAAAATTACTAAGCTACATACTTTCATCGTCATCCAAAGAAGGCCATGATAGAATCAATTCTATTGTTTTTCTGATTTTCAGCAGAACAGGATGTAAGCTTGAATCCCTGCCTCTAACCTATAAACCATGACATCAGTTACAGTATACAGGGAAGAAATGATGTGCGAAAATAACAAATATAACAGAAAAATAAACCACAATTTCTTGCACAAACAGGATCACAGAAACGTAGATGTCAACGTGAAAGATCGTTACCACCAATGATGTGCAGACTGAAAACAAACAAGCTTTTATCTTCAGTGTATCCCGAGACTTTGCAGCATACTCTAATTCAGAGCAAACAATTGGAAAGAGAATCTGTAAAATAAAGACGTAGGAAAATGTCACAACTCAAGTGAGGAATGGCCTGCACTTCATAGGTGTGTGTACAGAAAAAAAAGGTTTCGAAGATCAAATTCAACCTACCCTAGCCTACCCTAACATAAAAGTAAATTTCTTTGGCATTTCTAATGGTGCAAATTTTAAATGGAAAGGCAGTTTGGTTCCCGAAACTCCAAAAAGTAACAGACAAGTACTAACATATGTTTTGTTATTATGCAAAGACTTGGAATGAACTAAAACTCAAATGACACGAGCAAAAAAAAGAAGAAGACAAATTGATGATAAGACCCCCAAGTCCATAAATTGTCCAAAAGAAATCTTTCAAAGTGGATACAGATACAGCATAAAACCTGTATCCTAATTAAAGTCTGAAGCACATTAAATTTAACTCCCCCAGTATTCAATGAAGACTCAGTTGTTCTTAGAACTGTGGAGCACAGGTACGTTGAGTCTGAATGATAATTAGGAAATTATGTTTCAGAATGTATAACCTATGTTAAGACCTTGATTGAGTGCTAAAATTCAACACTAAGTCATATTAAGTACTATTTCGGGTACATTGAGAAAAAAATGCAGCAGTACCAAATAAGTTCACACAAGTCACTATAACATACTTGGGGATGAATGCGCCCACAGAGCTCAGCTGCCAGTTTCCGAACATCTTCAAATTGACACTTCGAAAATGCCCTAAAATATACCAAAAATGGAACAAACCAAATAATGAGTACAAAATATCAAAGTATGTATTTCAGGAAACTGAAGTGTGATAATTGTTAAGTTTGTCATAACCTGTTTAGAAGGAGAAGAGCAACGCATCCATGATGAACATTAATATCTCTGTAATCTGAAATTGCTACAAATTAAATGCACATAGAGATACAGCATGAAATGACCTTTAAGACACATAATTTATGTTCCAAATTCAACTTTCAACTGCTATTGAACAAAAGTTTAAGCATAAGAAAATTAATCTAAAATGAACAGATCACATAGACTCATGCCTTAATGTAATACAACCATAAACAATTAATAACAAACTAGCTGGAGATTCAGAGTGTAAAGGGACAAGAAAAAAAACAAAAGGAGGACACGCATACCTTGCTCAAGAAGTTGCCCATAGATAAGAGATGAACTGATATCGTCAAAAATTCTAACTGGAAGTAACCTAATTATGAGCAACGGGCAAAGATGTTCAAAGAGAGATTGCTGGATTTTTACAGATTCCAAACTTGTATAGGTTCCATTTTCTGACAAGCTTCCATCAATCCTGGTCAATAAGAATGGACAGAAGGTTCAGAACAAACAGCTGACAAATGATGACTGTTATAAATCTACAATGGCAAATAATAGATATATATGCCTGTACAGAAATTGAATTTCACCAATAGTCCACATGTAAGAAAGACAGATGATAATTTGCAAGTATAAAGGAAAAATGCATATCGAAGTTGATGCAATAATTTCAAGAAAAAAAAGGATCTATGACTCCTCAAGCCCCACAGTGCCCAACTCCAGTAAAACCATGAGTTACCTACTTCAACCATCATCAGATGTACCTATAAGTTAAAATGCATCCTAACAAAAGGAAACATAAAAGGCCAGGGCATACAATTAGATGATTTAATGGAAAAGTTATAAGATAAATATAGATACTGATATCACAAATTATTCAAAATGCCAGACTCATCACATTCTAGAAACAAGCGGGCTACATTTGTCATCTTCTATGCTCTGTTTGAAAAATCAAATAGTCATATCCCTACACGTCCATTGCATATTTATTTGCCAGCCAAATGTCAGGTATCACACAGTAGAATTTTGATAATAACATACTCTTGAATGAATCAAAGTTCCACAGGCGTTTCAAATTTCTGAGAGTGGCTATGTCTAGCACGTGTCTAACAACAGAGACAATACTTTGATCTAGTGCTTATGCAGCATGGATTGCAATTAGAGTTAATGCAACAAAGAAACAAGAAAGAGTTGGTTGATCAAATAATATATTCTAATGAGCAACATCCAAGGGGAAAATGCATGTTATTGCAATTAGCTTCATATAAAATTTAACATGTAATGCACTTACTGTTCCTGTCCTTGAATATGTAACAGAACATGATTGAGGACAACATCTGCTTCTTTAGCCAAGTGTTCACTAATACAACTCATAAATCTAACAATAACTGCATTTGATGGCTCTGCAAACATCTTGTCTACTAATGGGCCAATCAAGCAGTTCCAGTCTTGAACCTACAGTATTCCAAGAAACCAAAAAAACTTATTAACCAAAGAATCCACATCTAAAGAGTATCCAGTCTCAGTCAATAGCAGAAACTAGGATCAGAAGAGTCATGCAGGAGTAGTTTAAAGGAACAAATAAAGCTGAGGGAATTTTCTAAAAGGAACTTCACAACTGACTAAAAGCATATTCCATTCATTCATTCCTTAACGCGCCAAAACAACTGTGGGCACTAAATTCCAATGCGTATAAAAAGAACTTTAGATCAATATCTTAAATTATTTGCATTAATACACCACCAAGAAAATTTCGGTGTCCAAGTTCTTATATTCCAGTGAGGACATCCAAAAAAATTAGCATCTGGAAGAATACTTTTTCATCAAAAAATTATCCTTAAAGATGATATATTTGCAGAGAGCCACGAAAAAAGAGACATCATATACACATTTAATTCATTCAGAGTAGGTAAAAGAAACCACAATCAAATTCAAAGATATATAATAAAATATGTAAAAAGAGAATGCTCTTTACAGCAAATAAGGGCACTCAATAACTACAGACACCATGCAATTTCTACTAACTCAACAATATAGCATAAACAATCTTACACTTTTAGACCACTCTGGGATCAGACTGAGCGCTCGATCACTTTCCAGCTTCAGTACTGCAAAAATGTTACGAAATAATGACGATATATTAGTTTGTTATCACCCAAACAACAGCTAAACATTAAAAGCGATGTTGTGATCGTAAAACAATGAATATTTTTAACAAGTTTAGATTGATAGTTACCATGAAGATGTTAGGGGGAAATGAAAAATTAGGACTGGACAATTAGATTTCAGAGGTCTTTATATTAGGTAGGTAGCAGCATTGGAATAATACTACTCTACACATTTTTATTTATTACCAAAGATGGTGAAAGGGAACAATATAGACTAAAAATAAGATCAGCATGTATGCAAACAAAGGTTATGAACTAGGAAAATAATGTGTTCCAATTGTAACATTAAAATGGAGATAAACACACCTTCCTGTGTATCACCTGATGTAGGTCTTGGAAGATCTGGGCTTTGGCTCAGATTGCTGCTAAGAACAAAGAGCAGGGAAATCACATATTAAACGGATGGCTCACACATACAGTGCATTACATAACAAAAATTTATCACAACTCCCCTAGAAAAAAACAAACTAATTTGTTTCTTTTATACCCAGTCAAATCCACTTCGTAAACTGGCGGAGAACAATACCTCAGACAGTCAAGCAGCATACATATAACTTCATGGTTATGCTTGTGATGTCTGAGCACCCCAATCAATGCATCACTAGCTGATGATCGTACTCTTTCATTTGACGAGTACAAAAGTTGCACTAATGCATGCAAAACTAGTGAGTGGTCTGCAAGAAGAATCCAATTATTTAGCAATACAAAATCCTCCAACTAAGACATCAACTTCATCAACAAATGCATCTAGGAGAGAGTTCTATTTTGCTATGTCATATCACCGAGACAAGAGACCATGTATGAAATACTCCTCACAAGAAACAATATATATCCAGTATGGAATAGCATCATGGATAATAAGTGACAGTCATTAATAAGTACAAAATAGTGATTTGCTTTTGCTACTTGATATGAAAAGGGTGTCAAAACAGGTAAAGAAACAAAATTGAAGTTTCTAGCCTTGATTACCATTATTGTGTACTCAATGCCAAAAGCTACAGACTAACACTAATAAAAGATCTTTGGTAAATATGATTTGACCACCACATATCTACAAGTTTACAGGACTAACCAATCATTGGAAGCAAACTGGATGCCTGTTTACAAATTTCATTCTCTTCATACGATATGCACTCTAGCAAGTGATTTGCTATATCCTGCCTGCAACAACCCACAGAAAGACAAAATATTGAGAAAATTGCAAGTGAGAACAAACAGACAAATAAGGAAAAGATAATAGCAGTGGACCAGTTTCATACCAAGGCAAATAAGAAAATGTGTTTGTTGAGGCTAATGATATGCGGATGATTTCTGATACAACATCGATTGCATTCTTCCTCTGTATAACGTTTCCAGAAGCAATGCGCTGAAGAACCTCTTGTAGGCAATGATTGTCTGCACTCCTGGTTAGCCATTTGTAGAACTCAGGAATGAGTTTAAAACATAGACCACGAAAATGCATGAAACGGACAAGTAATAATAAGTGAGAATAGAAAGGTTACATGGAGCAATATTCTGCCATAAGCACAACAACAGCCCTAGCTGTGCCATCCCGCTCATCCAAAAGGTGAAGCAGTAATGGCAGAACTTCATCCACCTGTCTCATTCCCATAGGACTGCTTCCAGAGGAAGAGTTCAGACTAAAAATGACTGCTTTTAATATGCAAACTACCGCTTCGATCACGTCTTCATTGGCACAGTGAAGCTTCAGGAAGATCAGCATATGAGTAATAACACAGGAACACAATACAATGTCTTGCAAATATGACTCTAATACCATATTCTAGGTTCAAATAATAACATAAACCAGGGGCTAGTAAGGCATTTTATAATATTGCTTACTAGTACTTGTTAAAGCATTCTTCAACTATTTACATGGGAGTTCAACTACAAAAGTCATGCCTGAACCAAACAGTTGTGCGGGATCTTGTTTAAAACAAACTCTATAGTGTTTATTCACACTAGGTGTAATTACCTGCGATAAAAGAACACGTGATGTCTGCAATCCATATTCAGACATGATGCTATCAAATTTCTTGCCACCAAAACGCCCTAATAGGAGGCATAAACAATTCAGAAAGAACTTTATGGTCTCCACACCACTTTCCATATTTTCACTATGCTCTTCAGTGTCATTCTCTGAATAAAACTGCCAAGGGTTCGTGTATCAGTAACTTATTTAAACCAAATGATAGTAGAATAAATGAAATCTTACCAGAAAAATATGGTTAATAAAAAGAACAACAGAAAATACTCTGGACACAGTAAGCATTAACATTCTTAATTCAATAAGTTAGCCTTCTTGAAATTAAATTTTGAATATAAACAGTGCAATAAGGCCAGGAATTCTTTTAAGGAATTTCAAAGATTTAAGGATGTCTGTAGAAGATTCATATCAAGATACCATTACATCAATTTTCAGTATTCTACTAGACAAAGAAAAAAGATGTCTGAAAGATAAAAATGAAGTCCCGATCCAATATCATAACCATCAGAACCTAACTATGGCAGACAAGCAGTGATATCAGTATAAGCATATGTCCCCTACTTGTTCAAAATAATATCCACTACATTACAAATGAATGTTGACATACATAAAGTGAATAAAACTCAAGAATGCAACTTGATGCAAGTTATCTTCATATTTATTTAATTAGCATAAACTTGTTACTTGGTCCATCTGATTCTGCCTCAACAATGATACTCTCAAATAATGTAAACACAAGGGAATTATTTTGGGACCTTATAAATCCTTTTGTATTTTGGGATCAAATGTGCTATAAGATAAACTCCAGCTAAGGAGTAAAGGAAGCTTTTATAAATACTTTTAGCAGAACTTTAAGTGGTCTTATGGATAAACTCAGAAAGAGTGACTCGAATAAGAAACTTTGCATTTTAGTAGTAGTTAGTGAAGTATTGATAAGGCTTCAGAAAGTGAAATTCCATCACTGGCATTCCAGAAGAATTAGGGATGTTGCATACAACTATACAATAATTTGTAACATCACAAATGTGTACATTATGTGTAACATAAGACCACTAATTGTTTGATTGTACCAACTGAAAATAAATTAGAAGAGGTAAAATGAGAAATATTTACTCAATAAACATTTAACTACAATGCCATAAAAAGAAGGCATGAAACCAAGAAAGAAGAGCATTTAGATGAGTTATTTATTCAATGATGGGTCTGATGAAAAGATAAATGACAGACGTTCAACATTAGGAAGCAAATCAAAGTTTTTATGCGAAGAATTAAGGAGTCATAGGTAAGGGAAACATCGAAGAGGATGAAATCAAGGAAATTGGTTGGTTCACATGAAACTCTCATTGAAGTATAGAGATACCTCGGAGAGGTACAAGTGAAGTGGTTAACAA
>JAYMTO010000601.1:0-11485 GCA_036898065.1 California macrophylla | reverse complement strand
CTTATCCCATTCAACCTTACATAATAAGTAACTTGGCTCAATTCAGATGAAATCATTTTATCATATTCATCTACCAAAAACATATATTCATCTATCAAAGTTTAAAGTAGAATAATTTGGTAATAAATGGAACAACAATTACTACATTTATTTATTGACATTTATTACACATGTAAAAATGGAAGATGATGTGTCTCCTTCTCCACTGTTCATTACACGCAGCATTCAAACAAAGTCTCTCTCTTCTGTGCCGTGTGGACAATCTGCAAAAAAGGACACTCTTTTAGCTCTCCCCGATACCACCATTGTTAGGGTTTCTATTCCCTATCCACTGTGCTTCAAAACCCCACGAAGGCCTCTCAGTTCCACGGGTTTCAGTCTCTCTTTCCTGTACCTGACATCAACTCCAACCCCATTTCATGGCCAAGACCAAACCTGGCAAAAAAGACCTCGACTCCTACACCATCAAAGGCACCAACAAAATCGTCAGAAGTATGCTCTCCCTCTCTCTCAACTTTCACATTTTTGTTTCTTGGTCCATGCTTATGAAAACCCACTTCCTCATTTTCTTAAATTTCGACCCCTCACTGCTCAAAATGTCTCATTTTTCTATTTGTTCCTGGCTTTGACTTGACCGTTGTTTGTTTTTGGGTCTGGGATCAATTTGATTTTGGGTTTGTGTGGTTGTGGCAGCTGGAGATTGTGTGTTGATGCGACCGTCTGACTCCGACAAGCCCCCGTATGTGGCGCGTGTGGAGAAGATGGAAGCTGATCATAGGAACAACATCAAGGTTCGTGTCCGGTGGTATTACCGGCCAGAGGAGTCGATGGGAGGTCGGAGGCAGTTCCACGGGGCTAAGGAGCTCTTCTTGTCGGACCACTATGATGTTCAGAGTGCTCATACCATCGAAGGGAAATGTATAGTTCACTCCTTCAAGAACTACACTAAGCTTGAGAATGTTGGGGCTGAGGACTACTTTTGTAGGTTTGAATACAAGGCTTCCACAGGTGGATTCACGCCTGATCGGGTGGCGGTGTGAGTTGCTTTGTGTTTTCCGTGATGTTCTATTTGGTTGTTTTAGTAATTGAATGTAGAATAATGGTTCATGGGTTTTTGGTTTTGAAGGTATTGCAAGTGTGAAATGCCATATAACCCCGATGACCTTATGGTGCAATGTGATGGTTGCAAGGACTGGTAAACTAGCTTATACATTTCTATTCAATTTGGACAATGCTTGAAAGGTTTTTATTTCATCTCTTATTTGGTTAATGCCGGTAATCTATGATCTGGATGAGCTGCATTGTTAATTAACATGGTTTAAGTTGGATATATTACTCGCCATTATAAGTTCTCACTGAATGTTCTAAAGTTAATCAAGCTAGACCAGCTTCATGGGCTTAGTTTTGCTAAAAGTTTAGACTTTTATGATTAAAGAAACTTGGTATCTGCTAAGCTGTCTAGCCTTCAAATTTTATGTTTAGAAGAAGAAATTTGTTTGAAAAGGACATTTCATGAGGCATTCTAGAGGGGTTGCCCTACCCTCAACTTGTTTCTTGCGATTGGTGGTTCTCTGGGTGACAAGATCCAACACAAATATTTTCAATTGAAGCAACTTCAAGTAAGAGTGTACTTATAATGCCCCTGGAATCGAACTTCACTTGCTCACTCACTCTCAAGTATCAACCTTTTAGGATAGTCTTATAACTGTACTGCACAAGCATCCACTTCAAGAAGCCTAGAACTATTGTTGAATCGACATTCACATATATGCCTTTGGTTATGATGTTAGTTTTGCCTATAAAACATTGTAGGTTTCATCCTTCTTGTATGGGTATGACAATTGAAGAAGCAAAAAAGTTGGAACACTTTTTATGTTCTGACTGTTCTTCTGAAGATGACACTAAAAGATCCATGAATACATTCCCCGTATCACCATCACAGGAGGCTAAGGTGAGAGCACTTGCTTCTTGATCTCTCTCTCATTAAAAGTATATAATAACTTATCCAGTAGCAATACTTAAATGTATATGTTCACATAAAATTATGTAATGTATTGTACCTTTTTTGACATGATATATATGTCATGGCATGATCTCGTATGATTGGTTTTACTTGTTAAAAATGCTATGATTTCAAAACATTCTCTGCTAAAGAAGTATGTTGGTTGGTTGCTAATGATCTGAAAGAAATGCATGGTTTTGTCTGTACATTGCAATGCTGAAAGCCTGGAGAGTGAGAATTGTTTACTTTGTCACAAAGGCATGGAAGGAGGAAAATGAAAATCAATTTAGTAATATATGATGAAGTTTCCCAAACAATGTTGGGGTTGACTACATGAATCCGGACAACAAAACTCATTGGGAACCTAGGCCTGTATTTTCCTCCTGAACTCCATCTTATCTACTGCTATCTCCCCCGTTAACCCAAACACAGCCATATCTTTTCATACTACTATTTTCCTTATTAATATAGGTCTACTTCTAACCCTTTTAGTTTTTTCCGATTGAATTCTCCCACCTTTCTTATTGGGTCACTAACTTCCTAACATGTTCTCTTCAGTTCAAGTTACCCTAATTCTTACTCTAATAACCTCATTCCTAATCCTATCATTCACAGGGCTCCTCCAACATGCTATACTTTCATTATTTGGGTAGCTTGATATCTTTCACTATATAGAGAACTTCAGTTCCCCATACAATGAAATGATAACATGTTGGAGAAGCCCTGGGTGTAGGCTTTATGGCCTGTCTACATGTTAGTGTTCATTGTGAAAGCGAGAAGGAAGTGTAAACTGATGTGGTGAAAATATATTGAAATTTCTTCTAATAATGAAAGGTCGTACTTATAGTAAGTGAAAGTTTAACATGGGAAGTGAAATAGAAATGCTTTTATAGGCCTTTGATTGTTGGCTGAGAAGTTGGATGTGCTATTATGGCTACTTGCTGAACTCATCTTGTACATTACATCTTCAGTCTCATTTTACTCTCTTGGTTGACCATGAATGACCGGCAAACCATTTTGTCGAAGGCATTTGTCCTTTTCCTTGATCTTAAATAAATAATTTCTGTGATAGCTGTGTGATGTTCCATATTATCTGATTGTTAAATATTTTAGCGTCTCATGTAGTTTCAATAACGTTGTTCAAGTTTCTTCCTTCAACCATACGGGGCCCAAGAACTATTTTTGAATTCCCTCAAGTTTGTTCCAAGTCTGTGCACGTCATATCTTTAATTTTCAGTACATATGTTCTTCTACTAGTGATTAGCTCCAAACTTTCGAAGGATGGTAACTTTGGTGATAAGGAAACCGCTTTAGATCACCGGTCCAAGTTCTTCTCTTCTTTGACTATGTTGAGGGCGAGGTGTTTGTAAAGCATAACAGTTATCAACATTGATATTCTAAAGTTGGGTACTGTTCTTACTTCAAATTAAAATGCATTTTAGGTTTTGGAATGATGAAATTGACAACCATGAGCTACTTACTCTTCAATGTTGTCTTTATGTTTGTGAGAGATTTCATATTACATGGTAATATTACTATTTTTAAGTATATTATCAGAGTACATAGAGAGCAATGTTTTGACTGTCTTAGAGGTAGTGTTGCCCCCTTTATTTACAGTATATGAGTGCACTAATATATGGTTAAAGCAAACACGATATTGCCAAGATGGACACATGACCAATGCATATATGAGATGTGTGTCAATGTGTTCTATTTAATATTTAGAATCCCAAGTGTGGAAAGAAGCAAGTTGTTTCTGTCCAAGTTTCATCTTCAAATGTAAGGGAATTATTCATATTATAATGTAATTGACATCTCGTTTATTTCCTTTATTTTTATTGTAGGTGGAGCCAAAGCGCAGGAAGAGATAAGTGACTGGTACTAATACACATTGAGGAGGTGCTCATTTTCTTGCACATTAGATCGAGTTGCTGGTGCTTTTGTTGTTGTTCTTGTTTGGTGGAATTGTACAGTGCAAAGAAGATACCGAGCTTGCACAAAACCGGAGGTTTTCCCCCTAAATTTACCGCGTTCAAGTGACTGTTTAATGTGATAGGTGATGCTTGTTGATGGTATTGCATTTAGGGAAAGTGCATTACTCTTATTTATCCATGGAACTCAGTTAAAACAAGACTAAAAAGATTAAGAGAAACTTTGGGTTATTGACATGACTTTTTGTTCCTTGTTTTGTTATTGCACATGCACTTATCATCGTTGAGTGCTTCTCTGTAGTTTAGACAACAATGCAGTATACCAAAATCATATCACACCTGAGAACAACAATGTAGTATAACAAAATCATACTCTGGAATAATAGTAACACCCTAAGTGATTACTGAGACATTTCATCGAACACACAACGAGTCTAAATCAACACTACCAGGAACCAAAACGTTTCTTAAACAGCTGATTCTTAACTCGAGAAAGAGAGCCCCAGAAACATGCATATGCACAAAAAAGTCCCAATCCATAAACCAAAAATTAGAATTAAAAACTTCAAATTTACCAAGATCAGAGCCACAGTTCAAATAATTTAAGCAAAACTAGGTAACCAGAGGAAATATTCACGAACCCAAATCGGAGGATCGGAAGTTGAAGTCGGAGGACACTGCGGCGAGAGCTTGATATGGGCGGTGGAGGGAATAGGAGAAGAAGCAAAGACAGAGCAGAGCTCCATTTCTGAAGGCCCAAATGATTATGGGTAATGGACAAAAGAAGACAAAAGAGATCGACCTATCCATTGGAGTTGGAGAAGAGTGAAGGAGCACAAGCACAAGGTCAACAACCCATGCATCTATCAGATATTGGGTCCCATCAACCTTGCAATATATGTGATGGAATTGGGTCTCCAGTTTTATTTTGCTCCCAAAATTAGGGCTCAATTGGGTGTCCATTTTTTCCCTTCATTATGTTTGGAAACAAGACAAATACGGAGAAAATGTTGTCATCTTGATTCTATCCACGTTGAAATGAAGAAATAGGGGATTCGAAAAATTTATCTCCTTATAAGAATGGCAACGGACGAGTATGAGACATATTTTATGAGTCTATGTTGTGATACATATTATTACCCTCACTTAAATAAAAATTGAAAATAGTAAATCGGATTCCTCGTTCCGACCAAACTGAAAATTTTGATTCCTCGTTCCGAACTCGAATTCAAAACTATAAATCTGATCCGAACTTGATTAAGTTGAAGGCATCAGATCAAGTCAGTTTCATACATTTTTACATCATATTAAGTTCAAGGCATCATATCAAGATGAGAATGAAACGGATACATAACATATTTTGCATCTCTGACCTCGTTCTTGATTGGATAAGAGATAACGGATTCCCATCAAGTTTAGACATTTTGTTTCCTTATAAGAATGAGGTCTACATAAGTAGGGGACATATTTTGTGATTCCGACTCTAATTTAATCCAAGATATCGGGTTCAAGTCAAATTCAGACATTATGCCTATCCTTGTTTGCCCCATACTCAAATGAGGGCGAAAATGGTAATTTGAAAGTCCATGCCCTCCTTAACACTACACTACCACACGGCCTCACAAAACCACCATTTTGTTCCCAAATTCTATGTTTGAGCTTTTCTTGTTTCCAAAAACAATTATAGACAGCAGAAGAGCAGTTAGTTGAGAGAAGAGAGGGGAGAGAGTAGAGAGAGGGTGTCCCCTATTTTGGCAACCCATATTTCTATTTTTTGTTTTCTGTTTTCAGAATTACAATCTCTCTTTTACGCGTTATTACTGTTTTTCTTCTTCGTCTCCCTCTCTCTCGAATCAGCTCGGAGCTTCCTTGTTAGGGTTTATCAATTCGTTGACACTCGGGGTCAATTTCAGCTCCGATTTCTAGGGATTTCTCTGTCACCTCCTCCGATCTTGTTCTGAATGTAAGTTCCTTTTTTATCAATATGTTTCTTCAATTTAGAGCATATATTGTATATAGATCGTTTTTCGGATTCTGGGTCTACCAGAGATGAGCCTTCTGACCCTTATTCTTCGTGATTAGAGTTAGCTGTATTGTTGGTGTTTACGCTTGGGATTGTGAAAGTTTATGTTTTTATTTGTTGCACACACATTTTCACCTACCATGGCCTCTTTTTGATGAATTGTGAGGAAAACCCATGATTTTGGGGACTTCAAGTTGGAACTTTGATTGCTGTTGTTTTCAGGAGAAAGAGTGTTTTGGGTTAGGGTTCTATTGAAGAGTTAGAGTTTCGTAATTATGATCAAACAGTTTTTGGGTAAGTTGCCCCGGAAGCCCTCCAAATCTTCACACAATGACTCTAACAATGATGGAGGGGTGAATCCATATTTGTCTGCGAACTCATCCCATGGTCCTAATTTGGTTAACTCAAAATCCAGTTCTGCTGCTGTGAAGTCTTCAAATTTGGGCACAGGTGCTTCTCGCAGCAACAATAATGGTACTCTTGGGCCTCACTCGGCAGGTGAAGGTAAACCAAATCAAGGGAAGAAATCAGCTGCGTCTCTATTGGGCCCAGTCATGGTATCTGGTGTGTATGAAGCATTGCCTAGTTTCAGGGATGTTCCAAACTCTGAAAAGCAGAATCTGTTTATAAGGAAGTTGCAGATGTGCTGTGTTGTCTTTGATTTCACTGATCCTGCTAAGAATCTCAAGGAGAAGGACATAAAACGGCAAACTTTACTGGAGCTTGTTGATTATATTTCCTCTGTTACTTCGAAGTTCAACGAGGTTGTAATGCAAGAGATAACAAAGATGGCGGCAGCCAATTTGTTTAGAACATTTCCATCTGCCAATCATGAAAATAAAGGTCCAGAAACATATGATCCAGAGGATGACGAACCAACTATGGAGCCTGCCTGGCCTCATCTTCAGATTGTGTATGAACTCTTACTTAGATTTGTGTCTTCTTCAGAGACGGATGCCAAGCTTGCAAAAAGATATGTTGACCATTCATTTGTGTTGAGATTGCTAGATTTGTTTGATTCGGAGGACCAAAGAGAGAGAGAGTATTTAAAGACAATCCTCCACCGTATATATGGGAAGTTCATGGTGCATCGACCATACATTAGGAAGGCTATCAACAATATATTCTACAGGTTCATTTTCGAGACAGAGAGACACAATGGCATTGCAGAATTGCTTGAAATTTTGGGAAGTATAATTAACGGGTTTGCTCTACCTTTGAAGGAAGAGCACAAGCTTTTCCTTGTTCGTGCCTTGATTCCCCTTCACAAGCCCAAGTGTGTATCCATGTACCACCAACAGCTTTCCTATTGTATCACTCAGTTTGTGGAGAAAGATTGCAAGTTGGCTGATACTGTAATTCGAGGTCTTCTAAAGTATTGGCCTGTCACTAATAGTTCAAAAGAGATTATGTTCCTTGGTGAGTTAGAGGAAGTTCTGGAAGCCACCCAGGCAGCAGAGTTCCAGCGCTGCATGGTCCCTTTGTTCCGTCGAATTGGTTGCTGTCTCAACAGCTCACATTTTCAGGTATTGGGTTTCATATGCTTGTTGTAACTATACACCAACTGTGTACTTTTAGTAACTGCATGCTTACATTTATAACCACGATGTCATCAACTGAGATTTGGCTATTGTCTATCTATGTTGTGTTGTTCTTAGACTTGTGACTCTTATTTATTCATTATTAGGCATTCTTCTGTTTTTTTTTGTCTTCCAGGGTCTTATTCCAAGTAGGATTTTTTTTTCCTTTCACTGTCATAATATGCCTTGCTATATTTGACAGATTTAATGCATACACAAAGGGTCGTTACAGATTTAATGCATAAATACAATAGATGTATGACACAGCGTATGTGTTCAATTATTATTGTCAGTTATTATTTATCATATTATATAACCAAGGAACTATCACCTTTTCCATGAACTATCCTTCCTTTTTGTGTTTGAAGCAACATATAATGTAGTTTATGAGAAACAGAGGAACCGTTATTTGAAAGTTTAGATATTTGTCATTTTTGGAGGCATAGAACTTGGAGGGAGTCAAGTTAAAGTTTTTCTGACAACTGAGAGTACAGGCTCGGCATGCTTTGCCATTCTTGGATGGTGGAGCATTAATGCCAAACAGTATGTTCTGAATGCAGTTTGCAACTCCAATTTTGGGATTTGAACATAGAATTCTGATAGTTCTAGGTAACAGTTTGGTAATTGGATGGAGTTACCTTTGGAGTTTTTTTTGTTTGCTAATACCATTTTTATTTATATCAGCTTTGCAAAAGAAATCTGTAGGTGGAGCTCTATATCCAACAAGTAAAGATATTCATTTTGTCGTTCATTGTGAATCCATTCATGTACAAATGGACATAGTTAGTGAAATTGATTGTCTTTACAACTGATGTTGATGTAGGTTCTCTATCTAATGCCTGTCATGGCCTTGCAGGGGAAGCACTAGAGTTGATTGTGATATGGGTTATATTTGCATTTACAAACATTGTTTCATGCATGTCTAGTACCTTGCAATATGCATATGCTACAGTGCTATGCAATAACATGCATGCATGTGTGCTTGATATGATGAAAAGAAATGTGTTTGGTCTCATATTGGTTCTTTTGAATTTGAATAGTTCTATATTTGCTTTATTTTTTATCCTAAGATTGAATTAGAGAAGGTCAAGTAGTAATTCTATCCATGGTGAAGTTGCAATTTGAATCGTGAATTGGAGGGTAAATTTGAGAATCGTGAACCATGAATTGATTCGGCTAATTCAGGTACAAGGCCTAATTTAAAAGCCAAATTAGCCTTCTATCATGATGTTTCCTCCCTTAGTTTTGGCTTAAAATTTAACGAAGATTCTGGTTTGGGCCGTAATATGAAGGGGGGAGTGTAAAAATGATGCATTTTTCTGAATTTAGGTTGAGATATATCTGCCCCATGTTAACCATAAGATGTAAATTTGGTGAATCAATTGAATATCCCAATTCATTATATCTATATGTGAACTAATTTGGTTCCATAAATTTAGGTTGATTTTGAATTGTTCAGGAGATGGATCGAATGAGAGCTGATTTTGAGTTGTTGGCAACAATAGTTCTGGCCAGCTTATAACCATCTCTCTCTCACACACACACACACACACAGACACATAGTGGCTTTATCCATATTAGATCGTCCTTGCACAATTCTCATTTAATAACCAATTAGGCTTTTGAATCCATATATCCCCTAATTTTCTTTAGCTAAATGCCCATCAAGATTCTTTCATAATTTTACTCCCTCCTAGGCTCCTACCTTCAACCCCCAGTATGGGGTACGAATGAGGATAATCATCCACCTATGTCCAACCATGGGTCTCTAGCATTAGCTGGCATCTTTGTCGGGCATGATATTTTTGTTTCATTGATTGAATGTTTCATGTTTATTTCAACTTCTTATGTTGCATAGCCATTTTATTCAATCCTGGATACAAATGCTTAATCGTTTTGGATTCCGACTA
The DNA here is from genome assembly GCA_036898065.1 of California macrophylla. Taxonomy (NCBI): domain Eukaryota; kingdom Viridiplantae; phylum Streptophyta; class Magnoliopsida; order Geraniales; family Geraniaceae; genus California; species California macrophylla. The sequence continues at coordinate 2,039 of JAYMTO010000601.1, read as the reverse complement.
ATAAGCCCAACAATAATAATATATTGGAAAATTATTTATTGGTTTCATTTCACGCGGGCCTACGCTGCATAGCTATTTTGGATGTAGCAATTGTATTCATATTGGTGATGCAAAGAGTGTTACATGTTATAGTGCCGGGAATTTGCAATTTGAAAAAAAAAAACTTCTGATTGCTGCGCGTTTGCTATTGTATTGCGTGTTATTGTTGAAAAATCTGTATGGAGTGTAATAAGAGAATCACCCAGGAGTTGATACTCTTCAGAATGAAAAAGATATCATGGATCTTACTTTGTGGCCAAAAAATGAGCTGAGTGTAATTCCTAACCTAGATAGATGCAGGAGTACCACCTTTGCCGGAGAGGGTAAATTATTCATGCTATAGAGTTGCATTTTTTGGGGTCAAGAGTACTGTTAATTTCTCTTGTATTATACACGTCTTACCCGCCTTGTAAAAAAATATAAACTGATATAATCTATATTGCTGTTAGATCTCTACAGTTTCAGGTGATGCAGTGATAATTTCTATGCCCCACCTTAATCAGGTTTCTCATCGTCTCTCTTTGCCAGGTTGCTGAACGAGCATTGTTCTTGTGGAACAATGATCACATCAGAAATCTGATCACACAGAATCGCAAAGTGATACTACCCATAATCTTCCCAGCTTTGGAGAAAAACACTCGGGATCACTGGAACCAAGCCGTGCAGAGTCTCACACTGAACGTGAAGAAGATATTTGCAGATGCCGACCCAGAACTCTTTGATGAGTGCTTGTCCAGATTTCAAGAAGATGAAGCCAAAGAGGAGGAGACACGGAAGAAGAGGGAATTGACATGGAAGCGCTTGGAAGATATAGCAACCTCCGGGGCAGTAAGCAATGAGCCTGTGCTCGTCTCGAAGTTTGTCTCCTCTATGGCCATAGCCAACAGCTCAAGTCCAAGGGCTACTCCTGGTAGCTGAGAGCTGCAATGCATGGAAGTTGCAGAATCTCATCCTCATTAGATATTGGGTTGTGGGTCAGTTATGTCTTTTTATCCTCATCAGCAATGGATGTGCAATTGTGTGTATCATAAGGTATCTTATAGAGGTAGGGCCTTTCTACTTCCTACATGATATTTATATTGATTTTATGTGGCAATGCAAAGAGACTTCTTTTTCAATGTTTCCTGAATTATTTTGAGAAAACATACACTTGTTTCGAAATTTAGTACATGCCATTTTTTATGAACTTTGCATTGTCAATTGCATATTCAATTCATAAGGCCATACTGTACAGGAGGAAAAGATTCAAGATTTGTTGTTTGAGGTTCCGTCACAATGATAACATAATTTTGCTGAAATACACAACTTATAACTATAAGGATGGAAAGAAGACCAGTACATGATATGTTTTGTGATTTATAAATTGTCCACGTTGTACTAACAGAGAGGAAACGAACGGGAGGAGACTTATGTTTCAATATGTGTGTTTGTTCTATCTCAGTGTGTGCAACGACGGTGCAAGCGAAAACGTCTATATCTCTGTTAGAATAACGTACACACGTCTCTTATTTTAAAAAATAATTAGTATTGTTTCAGTTTGTTGTATAAGTAATTGAGGGAACTAGTTGAAGTAACGTGTCTCCCTGTTGTTAGACGGGGGTTAGTATAAACAATCAGAAAAGATTAAACGAAATGGTGAGGAAACGAAATTGGGGAAGCCAGTAGTGACATTCAACCTTCGAGCATATATGGAAACTGGAATGTGCGAGATGGAATTAGTCGAGGCATACAAACCAGTTTCCTTAAGACTCTTTATTGCCCCACATGAGTAGCAAGTCTTCTAGGATACAACGACAAAACTCCGAAAATATAGAGCACCACAATATAAGAGGAAATTTTCGGGAGAAGATGGAGCATAATTGATGTAATCTTTCTATGTATTTTGTTTTCTGCTTATGAACAGATATAAAGAAGAACAAAACGGGAGTGATGGGAAGTTAATGGGAGAATCTGGCAATTAGCGTGTGAGGCAACGATACACATTAAATATTTCCCAAGGG
>JAYMTO010000600.1:0-11486 GCA_036898065.1 California macrophylla | reverse complement strand
TTATATACACATTAGACCCATGACTTAAAAGACTCTTTTAAGTCGAGAGTGGGCCCTAATGTGTATATGAGCTCTTCTTGCGTGGTGCTCTTCCTTAGCTAGGCCCAGTTTTCCCCCAACAAGTGGTATCAGAGTCGCTGGTTCTGTGGACTAAAGTCAACATGTGGGTCTGGAGTCCCACATCGGGTAAATATGAGTTGAAAGAAGTTTTATATGCACATTAGACCCGTGACTTACCAGACATGTCTTTTAAGTCGAGAGTGGGCCCTAATGTGTATATGAACTCTTCTTGCGTGGTGTTCTTCATTGGTTAGGCCTAGTTTTCCCCCAACATTTGTCATGTTGGAGATATCGAATTATCGTCAAAGTTCATGAATACATGATCAATTTTATAATCTCTATAATTATGGAGACAACACCGAATCTCCGTGGAAGACACTCCTTGAGTTGAGAACATGACATAACCATCTCTAATAATGACTCGTTATATTCAAAAAGTCGTTTTACGCTTCAAGAATTATTGGGTCGGTCTTGGACGGATGGTTGGTAGTTTTGTGATATTCAATCTTACTCCCATCACGTCGAAAATATCGAATTCAAGATATATCACGTTCTTATAAAAATATGACGAAATAAATATGAGATCCGTTTTATATTCTTTATTTTTGTTAAATTGAAAATATCGAATCTCTTGACGACGGGAAAGACACTCCCTCAACTGAGAACACGACATGTACCGATCATTATTTTGAAATAGCTTTTATGAATTAGTGGGGATCACTGGTTTTATTATTATAATTCAGTCTTGGAACTTGGTGTTCAATGTTTTGTGTTCGTACCCACAATTTGTAAATTTAATATAGATCCATGGTTGTTGTTGATGCAAGTGCGTTTTGTCATTTCAGTCTTGTGAGGTTGTTGGCTGACGATAAGTTCGAATATCGAGCTCGAACTTGTGTAAGAACATTGAACATATTTTTAATCGAAATACAAATATCCTTTTCATAGTTTGTTTTTTTGGGTTGATAGGAGAGATTCGGGCTTCTTCAGTTGTCGGTTGATATAAAGTCAAAAATCGAATTTGATTAACTTATTTTTAGACATATACGATGAAATATGATTTGAGTACGATTTAAAAAAGTACGTACATTATATTTAACGAACTTAATATTTTAGTTGTAAAGGATAGTGCATTTGGGTGCTAATTATATAAATAATATTTAATTTAATTGTTAAGCAGTACATGAAATAACTCGTGTATTGTTTACAAGAGTTTCTACTTGCGATAATTTGAAATATTAAAAAAGGAATATTTAATATAGATGAGTATGAGTCAATATTTATGGGCTTTCTGAAGATAAGACATTTTCGTCGGCAGCCCAGAACTGGGCTCTAATCAATCCATTTCCATTAGGCCGATTGGGGTATTTTAGAAATAAGTAGGAGTTTAGGGATCAAATTTGAAAATCCTATTTATTTCTATTTAGAATCAGACCCTCACACTCATTTCATTACCTCGAAAAATACAAACATCTCTTTCGCACACACGTCACAGTTATTTCGTTTCTACAGCTGAGAGCTCTGAGAATCGCGACCATGGCCAAGGGTTACGCGCGCAGGGTATGTTCTCACAGATCTCCACTTCATCCTCTGATACTCGAGATCTGCGTAATTGCACTTCGATTTACGTTTACAATGCACTGATCTAGAATGCGAAGCTTTTTTGCTCATCTCTTTTTGGTTATGATTTTCAATTTCGTTTCTCCATTTGTTTTTCTCTATAAATTGTTCGTGTTTAGAATATCCGATTTCATCTTCACCTCTTGATCGCCTGATCGAGACGTTTTTTTTAGCTGTGGTGCATTTTCTCGGATCGACTGTTGATTCTGTTTATGTCCTGCTAAAATTGGTGTGATAATTTGAATGGGAAACTATTTGTTAGCTGCAAATTCGAAGTATTTTTTATGTTCGATGCATGGAAGAGAATTTGACTTTCCAGCTACTGGATTGGATAGTTTTAGGTGTTTTATGAATGAGCTATTGTTGAACATGTTTTGGTGGTCATTGCATGTCTTGAATCTTCTTTCTCATCTGCAAATTATTGAGCAGAAAAAATTGTGTTTTATATAACCAAATCTTTTGAGCTGAATATACTTGCAAACTGTTATTGAAGGAAATTAGGAAAGGCTTGATTTGGTCAGTTAGCGAACTATTTGCTTCATAGTTCATACACAAATCACGCATGCAACATCTGATGGATTCGGATTAACTATTATTATTGTATTTTGCTTCTAACTTTCTAGGCTCGGATTATATGTTGGAGTGAAATTTTCAATGTCAGCATTTGGGTGAAAGTTAAGACTATGACATTTGGTAGGTATCATGGAGGCTGCTCCATGCCAAACTAATATAGAACATATATGTATTACTCCCTCTTTACCAAAATGAGTATCACATTTATTTTTAGCATGGATTAGGGATTAGTGCCATTATAGTGTGGTGACTAACTAATGATAAGCATATTATTGAAATTTTCTGCATAATTAACTTCCTAGGAAAGAATGTGGTCACTTATTGTTGGGCATTCAATTTAGTGAAGTAGGACATTCATTTTAGGGTGTAACATATCTGTGGCAAATTTTAATCCGAGCCACAAAAACTAAAATCTGGAAAGTGAACCCTTTGGAATCAAAATGTAATTACATATTCAAATATGTGAATTGGGATTATGTCGAGCAAAATAAAGTAGTGAATTTATCTCCCTATTTTTTGTCGTTGTAAATTATGAGGTTACTTGGATTGCTCATATGATCACATACCTTTGATAGTTGTTGCATAGTTTGTGGAGCATGATCCCTCATTTATGGTAAGATCATGATGGTTCCCTATTGTTTGATCTCAAATCCGTTTATTTTTCCTTCTCATTTCATCATGATATATAGCAACAGAAATATGACTTAAGTTTTCCTTGGATAGGGAAATGTGAATCATGATTTGGAAGCCAAAGGGCTCAGCCCAGGATTGGTGGTGTTACTTATTGTTGTCGGGCTACTGCTGGTGTTCCTCGTCGGGAATTATGTACTATATGTTTATGCACAGAAGATCTTTCCTCCTAGGAAAAAGAAGCCCGTCTCCAAGAAAAAGCTGAAGAAGGAGAAACTGAAGCAAGGTGTCTCAGCACCAGGAGAATAGTCATTTGTGCAGTCTGATATAGTCTCACTTCTCGTTGAACTTGCATGTTTAGATTTTCTCGTTGAACTTGCGTGTTTACTTTCTTACCTTTAATTTCACAGAACTAGAAACCTAGCCTTCCGGGTTAAAACTAAAAGTACTGTCCAAGTGATATAGAAAGTGAGCATGCCTTATTGCTATTGCTATTGAATGTTTCTCTGACTACTAAGTTGCATGTTCGAACATTTTCTTGTGAAGGTCTTGAAAACAACCAGCTCGGAACAACAATGTTTGATAACAGGCTTGGAAATACTGGAGGAGCAAGTGCTTGTATGTTTGTTTGTTCCGGACCTTTGAGTTCAAGTCACGATGACGTGGCAGTGTAAAAATCACTTCAATAAAACATTAGATCACAGGTGATCTCGTTTTTCTATTAGATTTTTCAGTATGTTTTAAGCTTCCAGGTTTGGTTTTGAACTCGTAACGAGACCTGTTTCTTAGCCTCCACTCAGTGATCTCTCGTGCATATGCAGAACTCATATCCAGGGATGACAAGGTTGTGAGTCTTGTCATCCTCGATCTTGTCTCGATTGGTTTGAGGATAACAAGTCTCAATCAAATTCGGGATAATTTCGGGATAATTTATTTCCCTATAGGGTGACAATGTGGCAAATATTAATAGATTTTGTGATACCCGATCATGCCCTAATAGATTTTGTGATACCCGATCATCCCCTAATAGATTGGGAATATCATTTGCTATGCACATAACGACAACTCATGTGTGCAGATGCCCAATCTTGTTTAGGTTTAAGGAACACAATAATATTGTTGCATTCAGGCTTCACATGAATACGAAGGGTACATACAAAGAGTATTATGTATTAATAACCATAGTGAAAATACAGAAAAGGAGGTATTTGGCAAGAGTACAAATAAGGTTTTTGAGCAATAATACTGAAAATACATATAGATACCGTAATGAACAATAGCATGCTGCAATACAGACCAAACTCGGACTCTCATCTATAGACAAGGATGCTCTTCAGGTCCCACGACCCATACTCTGCTCCCCGGGAGGGATCATGACCAACACCGGTTGAGCATTGAAACCGGGATGAGGTACCCTCCGGCGAAGCTCCCGACCTTCCTGGCAAAGTGCACATGTATGGCAGAAGATATGAGTAGCAAAATCGCATGCCGATTCACATTGCTCTCGTTGAATCTCATCCTCCATAAAGCTTCCACAGCACCCACATGACCTATCCAGAGCCTCACAGGTTCCCTATTTAGCACCAAAAACAGTTAAACACAGTTTAAGAAGTAATCAGCATCTATCGCATAATTTGCATAGTTCAGATTAAAAGCACATGGTTAATTCCACATCTCTATCTATGAGAATATAATCTATCTTTTTACCCACTTTCTCGGCTCAAGTATTTCATCCACTTTAGGTTGTATAAATTTCCCTCAACATGCGTTTACTCAAAATGACTATGCACATATTACCCATCAGTTGTCTTTCCATGAACAAACAAGCTGCAGAATCAATATCTAAGACAACTAATCCACAATGTGTATAAAAAAGAAGGAAATAGTCTAATATAGGATTCAATCTGGTAAACATTTCTTTCTAACACTCTAAATAGGCTTACACTCTTAACAGGATGGCCATTGAACATGTAACTGCATACAGATTGAAGGTGTAACTTACCTCTAGGTTGAACTTCCGGCGGATGGCTGTACGACTAGGGTACGAAAACCATGGTGCAAGACAGTTGGAGCCAAATAAGAAATTTCCAATCAGGTACAGACCCGAATAAGGCAAGCAGTGATTGGCAAAAGCCCCAGGGCCAGATCCAATTCTCTCAACATTGCTTCCGTACAGCACGCAAGGGGCAACACTTCCAAGAAGACCTAGACAGGTCTCAAAACTGTTAACATAAAACTTGGGAACTTTTTGCAGTATAGTATTTGAAAAACAAATAAAATTGCAACCTAAAAACTAGAGTCTGGCTAAAGAAATCATCAACATTGTTTGAGAATCGTGCAAAGACATTATTAAATATAAATTCACAATCAAATAATGTATGGGAACAAGCTGTTGAGATGGGGTGACACTTGATCTTCTCGACATAGCCTTCATGTATCAATAATTGCAATTAAACAGCACTTTCTCATTCCAAGCAATCGTAGATCAAACAGTTCAAAGATAAGCTTGATGGAAATGGAATACATGAACAGACTAGAAAGCACAATAGATTCTCTAGAAGGATTAGCAAAATTACAAAACACATACATGACTAGGTTAGTTTGAGTTGAAAAGGGTACATACAAGCTGCAAATCGCTTAGCTCCCACCACTTTCTAAATTTCTAATGCCGGGTATAAAATCATGTCTTCAAATTAAAAGCAAAAATAATCCCTTCAATCATTTCAAAGGGAAATTTACATCTATTCTCATACATTCACTTCAAAATAAGATGAATGTAGTATACCAAAAGTATATCACAAACAAATCACATTGGAAACTCTCAAATTTTCACTGTTTACACCTATAATAAGACTTTTATCATAGAAGTCATAAAATTAAAGATCCGAACCTCAATTATTTCTATGATCATGTAATGTAATGGGTACTATTTTCGAATATCAAACTCATTATCTCAATCACAAAACAATGTTTCTTGACATTGCTATTTGTAATACAGAAAATTCCACTTAATTGCTATCAGTCAATAAAATTGATCAAACACAGACGAATTCGAGAACGAAGCAGATAAGACTTACAGACTTCAAGGTCGCTGCTCCAGAACTCATCATTTCGCCCCAGACATGCGATCAGGCTCGAGTCCCATTGATTCCGGGCCATGGGCTCTCCCACCACGCTCCCGTGGCCCAGAGGCATCCCCTCGGCGGTCCACCCGTACACACCGGCGGTGTGCACCGGATCCGCAGCACATTTGGACGGATTATGAGTCTTCTCCGCCGAAGGAGCGGTCTCGGTGGCTCCCTTCTCGTTCTGGTCGAGCTCCTTGGCCAGAAGAGGGCTCGATTCCTCCTGGTTGTTCTTGTTGGCGCTGTGGTGGTCTTCGCTTGCCATTGCAGTCGATGGAAGAGAGAGAGATCGAAACCCTAGAATCAAATGGAATCGATTGATTGATAAAGGGAGAGGAATTGGGAAATTTCTGATTCGTGAAAAGTTTCGGATCTGAAGAAGAATCGAGAAAAAATAGTAAAAAATAAATTATATATTTCGAGACGAAGAGTCAACACCGTGTTGCTCTGTGGTTCGGACACGTGTAACTTATTTTCCGGCGTTTTAGCTACTTTTTAGGTTCAGAGATTCTATCTCCTGCGAATAGCTCCAGGCTGGGAGATATGGTAACGCACTGCTATCTTGCCAACGTGGAGATAGGAGCCAATTGCCAATTGGGTATACTACAAGTGACAACGATGGGTATAGTACAAGTGACAACGATGCATGGTTGAGGCATTCTAATATGAATCATAATGAGACAGATATAATACGAGATTTATAATTTTTATCCTCATTTGTAAAATTGAAGATATCGATTCTCTGTTGAATTAGAAAATTTTCTCTTAAAATGACAACTGAACGGGTTCGGGGGTAGATTTAGTAATCTCGCCCCCACCCATATAAGGTCGAAAACATAAAGTCCTCGTCAAGTTTGAAATATTTTGACATCCTACACTTCAACCTAATCCATGTTCTTGTTCCTCAAACTCGAATTTGTTATTTTTTTCGACTTTATCTTGATTGGATATGATCAATTCTCGTCTTTATAAAATATGACTCAAAGAGAAATAAAATCATTTGTTTTTATATTATGGATGAATGAAGGATGATCATCCAAAATATTTTAAATTTAATAAAAATTTGATATCTTCCATCCAGCAAAGACGAAAAGTATTAAAATCACTTCGTACTCATAATTTTGAATCCAGCATAAACATCATAATCACGGAACTAGGGATAGATATGGAACTAGTTTTGTGATCCCGTCTCTTTTGGATCGAAAATATAGGATTCTATCAAGTCAATGAATTTTCTCTCTAAGACGGGTCTGAAACGAATTTAATAATCCTCACATCCCCTTCCGTAAAACCAAAGATATCGTGCTTTTATTAAGTCCAAATTATTTTATCATCTAACACAAAACCCGTCAAATTGTCATCCGTACTAACCAATCATTTACTTTGCGGTGGTGGTGGTGTTTCCAAAGAGGAGACACAGCTAATGGGTGGTTTCATTGGGATTGCATACACAGATTTGGGTGTTGTGTTGGGTATTTGGGAGCCACAACCTCTCCTGTGATCACTCCCACCGAACCCTCTCATAGGGAGCCAAACAGAGTGGCTGATATGACATCAATCACTGCACCCCACCAACCCCACATCCATCAACTGGTCATGATGGTGATGCTCTTTCACTATTGAAGGACCCATCTCACAAAAAACACATACATACATTTATTTGTATCTACCAGTAACTTCAACACCAATGTAATAACAAACTAACAAACACATTTCTGGGTTTTACATAGAAACGCCAACATGAACAGCTCCGACCTTTCTGTGCGCAGTTGTGGCGCTTCCCGTACGTTCCATCTTAGTAACTCCCACCCGCGTCATGAAGAATGGGTTGCTGTCTACGTCGGGCGCTACTTTGGCCGATGACACGCCACATTGTGGGACTAGTTTTGTCCCGTTGGCTCTTTCTGGCTTTCCCGAGCTAGGGGCGGCCTGAGGAGGGAGGACAGGGCTTCTGATTGCATTGCCATTCTCGTATGGCCCTATGACTCTCCCGGGTTTTGCTGATACGAATAAAAGTAGATAGGAAACATGTTTTTACGTTAAACTCACTAGAAATAATATGAGATGGGAGTGTAAGTGTGAAACAAGCCACTTATATTGACTTTACAGCTAAAAAGTCAACTTTGTTAGTTGAGTGTGACCCTAGCTTTTATAAGTCATAATTTATTCTTATTTATTTTCAACGTGTGTTTATATTCCAATGCTCTCCCTTACATGTCTTATGCACGTGTGTCATAACATGACTGAACTTCTACATGTGCACCGGAGTTTACATGGGGGCTTATATCGGGTCGGATTCTATAACTAGAAAGTGGGTGTGACCTTAGCCTTTATAAGTCGCAATTTATTCTTATTTATTTTCGATGTGAGTTTATATTCCAAAAGTAAGTATACCTGTTGGGATATTTCTCGATAGATTCGCGGGGACTGCATTACTAGAATGAACAATTGTAGACCTGCAAAGAAAGCAATGCAAGAACAGCACAGGATTCACGTAGACATTGTAAATGTTGAGGCTTTTTGCTCAAACTGATTCAGATCCCAGAACATAATCTCATGAATTGGGTTTCATTGCATCTACATGAATGAAGAAGTGCACGCACCTGGGAAGGGAGGCGTGCTTTCTTTCAAGAGGAATCACGGGTCCACTCTTCCCACCATTCTCCTCGAGATGTGCAAACTGCTTTCTGAATTGATCGACGGCACTGTCCATAACATTCACCCCGAGATAAGAAAGCAATGGAGCGGTAAGAATGAAAATGAAAAGTCGAGCAGCAAGTAAGTTACGTTACCTTGGATAGAGGAAATTAGTCCTCTCAGTTCCGTTCATGTAGTCTTTCAGAAGTTGAGGATGATATTCTAGTATCTCCCGGAAGATCAACTCACGTATGTCCTCCTTTGTAACACGTCGCCTTTCGAACTCAAATTCCATCTTTGTAATAGGCTGACACGAAGGTTCCCTCTCAACTTTCGCCAGACCCTTGAAATAAGGATCTGCTAGTGCCTAAGAAATACCGGGCAAAATATATCATGAAACAGTGTAGTCAATTACGATGGAGCTTAACGTGACAATGGCCGTTAAGAAAGTACCTCCTCGGCAGTTGGCCTATCCTTTGGATCGAAAGCAAGCAATCTTTCCAACAACCGTAGAGCTAACGGATCTGCATTTGGAAATTTATGCGCAAAAGAAACCGGTTGTTTTTTCCTCATGCTGGTTAAGTATCTCCTCGCCTTTTCATTTCGAACCTACAGGAATCATATAAAACGTTGATAACTACAAACTTCAAGAATCAATGATAAAAAAATTATGAAGAAAATAAAAACTCAATTGCGTACCCGGGAAATCGTATCTAACGAAGGTGTCCCTAGCATATCAGTCATCAGATCCAGCTGATGAACAACGTTCTTCCCGGGAAAAAGTGGTTTTCCCGTCAAGACCTCAGCAAAGATGCAGCCTATACTCCATATATCAATTGCAGGTGTGTACTGCGACCAGATGATATTACAGATTAAACATGATAAAAGCTACAATCAGTCCCAACAACTAGACAGGGACAGTAAAGTAGGGTATACATACATTATTCACACATCACTACATTATAAACAAGGAAGCGAATCCAGAAGTCTAAATAGACTCAACCCAAATCTAGCAGGATTGAGATAAGTAGAAGTTCATTAGGCCAAAATCTTTTGAGAGGGAAGCATTTGGAATGAGGTTAAAAGTAGCAGAAGCAACTAGATAGAATTAAAGCTGCATTGGCTTCAGTTTTGATCACATATGAAAAATTAAATATTCAAATAATATGCACCTGAGGTATTTAAGACACTGTTGCCGCGCTTTAGTGAGGTTTTTGATTGTATACTCTGAAAACCAAGCTATGGTCTATTCATATAATAGGGAGGTATAAAAAAAGAACTAAAGAGCACATGTAAAAGCCATACCTTAGAGTAAAATGATCCACACAGCTCTGGAGCTCTATACCATCTAGTGGCAACATAGTCCTATTATTGTACATGATTGATGGCAAGGGTTAAACAGATGAAGAATAAAAGGTAAAAGCAGTAATTATATCATGATGGCAGTAAACAGGTTGATGAACACAACTCCAATGTTCCAGAAAAACATACCGTCCAAAATATAGTTGTAGGTGTATCATTGAATGCAACTCTTGCTAACCCAAAATCACAGATTTTAAGTTTACAATTTGCATTTGCTAATATGTTCTTTGGTTTTAAATCTCGATGGTAGACATTTGCTGCAGAGAAGTAGCCAAAGCATCAGATATGTTCCACATTTAACGAACCTCTAACCTACCCACTTCATTCCCAATAGAAAAAGATAAACAAAAGGCCCAGAAAGGAAAGGAAATAGTTAAAAGTCAAGCAAAAAAAAAACAATAATGATGTCATCTAGACTTCAGAGAGCATACAGCAAAAGCATTTCCCTTGCATGAGGCATACTAAAAGCAATTGTATGAGAAAAGATTACACAGTAGTATATGAACATATAATACACAACTGTGTGTGGTAAAAGAAATTAGCATGCGACTGAACAACCCCACATGTAACATCACATGCAATATGACAACAGCCAGGGGAAAAGCTACCTGTATGGATATACTTCAATGCACGAAGTAACTGGTAAAGGAAAAATTGATAGTGTTCGCGAGTCAAGTCATCATTAGCTTTTATTACTTGGTGAAGATCTGACTCCATGAGTTCAAACACGACATAAATATCTTTGAACTCCCTCCTTGAAGGGGGAAGCATAATATGTTTAATTTCAACAATATCAGGATGTCGCAGAAGCCTAAGCAACTTTATTTCACGAAGAATACGAGCAGCATCAGATATATGTTCAAAGATATCATGTATTTTCTTTATTGCCACTTTCTCCCCAGTATGAGTGTCAATAGCTGAGCAAACAACACCATAGCTTCCTTTCCCAATAACCTCCTGAATTTTATACCTATTTGCATCACCATATTCAGAGAAGAAATCCATCTCTGCTGAATTCTGCAGCAGATACATAAACTAAGTCATGACATATTATACATTAATCTAAGAAGATATTACGAGCAGAAAATTTGGTTTATTAAATGATGTCCACATTGCAAGCTACCGAAAAGCATTAACTTACCAAGACTTTACATCTTTACGATAAAAGTAAGATAATGATGTGTTATATATGGAAAATACGATGACATGCTGAAACACATTTATACATACATATGAAATGTGAACTTAAAAATGTTGGAAGGACTACAGAAATTTGATACACAAACAGATGCAGCATAATAACAAGATAAATACAGTTGATGTAATTCACAGAAAACTTGTGTTATGGTCCCCAATTAAGGATCGAATCATGGGGCTAGGATAGTTGGAATTGGGGCTTAGATGAGCCATAATTCCGTTTGACTTATGATGGTCAAGTAGTTCGTTTAGAGAGAACTAATCTCCGGTGACTTCGGTAAC